>PQWD01014161.1:0-66838 GCA_019425675.1 Leucinodes orbonalis | reverse complement strand
GCTGAAATCGGCTGAATAACTACTAACAATGGTCGTGTTTATTTAGGCATCTGTAATGTGAAATGACCATCAATTTGTAACATGTACATTGAATTTAAATATAAATAATTAAGTTTGCCAAGTCTTCTAAATCGTTTAAAGTTGCGAACATGGATAGTGTAGCTGATATTAATACAATAGAATGACGTCGACACATGACATTTAACCCGCATGCTAGTCCAGCCGATAATAAAACAATAATTATGCATTGAAGCTCGAGTCGTTACCGCGACATAGTCACCGCAATGTCATGGTTAACTACTAACTCATTTATCGATATTGAAACCAGATTTCTACATTTTAGCTTCTAGTTACACGGGCGTTTACATTATTGAGTTCTTTAAATTTAAGTGTAACTTCCAAAGCTTTTATATACCAAAATGACTATATGGAACTGGAAAGACTGCTATACTTTAGAATTATTTATCTATGAATAAAACAATAATGTTAAATAGACATTCTAAAATAAAATCAAAATGGTTAAGACAAGAATATAGTACATGTCTTGTCTTAATCCTTTTTGCTTTTATTATTTGTTTAGTATCAATATCCGGAATCCATCTTGAGTCAAGCACCTGTCTTTCTTCCATAAAGTCAGCCTTTCCGGTCCCTTTTCCCCCACCAGCGCCCTCTATGGTTGATTTGTGCTACTTACGGGGCGCGAGCGCTCGTTGAATTTCTTGTTCATTATAGCGTCGTTTTTCGCGCCATTAACAAGTCAGCTGTTAATTTCGAAAAACGAATACATAGTTCATAGTTACGAGTAGGTCCCTTTTCGGAAAACAAGAAAACGCCGGCGGCTGGATGGAGAAGGATTCAACATGGAACGACTACCAACGGCAACAAGTTAGTAAGGCGGCACAAACTGTGAGTTACGATTATTTTTAACTTTTATGTCGGCCACTTGCCCAATTTCATATCTAAAGGGGCATTGTCGATACTAATATTATGTCAAATACGAGCTTACTTTGTGATTATGTGTGAACTTAACAATTTATCCACCTACATTTGTCAGATCTATGCTAACATCAACCGTATTTTGCGAAGAATTGTATTAAAATATGCAGAAAATTTGCCGATGCAAATTATTGAATAATAATTTATTTAGCTACCCTCGGCTTGCTGAAACATTGCGTTAACAGTTCATGAATAGTGTTTTGAGGCTGCAACGATGAAAAATAATTTCGCAAACATATTTTTAAAACGTACATATTTTCATTTAGCAAATGCTCTACTTGAATTTTAGTGAGTAGACTAGGCCAATGATACAAATAAAACCTTGTCCTCTAATAACTTATTCGATGAAATAGAATATTTATTTTAAAACTGTTTTCGGGTTCAAAACTACCTTCAAAAAATATCTCAAGCGATCTACCTTAAGCGGTCCACATACTAAAGGTTGTTTATTTTTTGTATCGAAATCGTCGGGTAGACTGTCCTTCACTACCTGCCTACTGCTACCGTCTTACAGACATCATAAACGTAGATGCTTCACTTTAAAGCGTCAATTTATCCATTCCACCGTTACAAATCAGACTACACTTGGTGGAAGGGAAGCAAAGTGAGATCCAAATCTACCCTCAAAATACTTCGTATGCTTATACTCTCAACTCTTTCAAAGCGGTTGCAGAAGACATAATAATAATTTCGAACAATTTATGGTGACCAAATCATATGCCGACTGCTAATCAACCAACATTTATGAGTTCCTTAGCAATTTATAAAACAAACATAAGATATGTTGGAAACCGGTGGTATCAAACATACTCGACAAAGCCCGAGCTAACCAAATTTTTTTTTTTGATACCAAAATGAGCGGGAAGTTAACGTCTCTCCCTCTATCTATCGGAAAGGGTTGAAAACATTTAAACCACTTTCGAGTACCTGCACTCATTTTTGATACTCTGGGATCAGATATCAATTTTTTATATTTATATAGCCAAGCAACATCATTGTTTCCTAAAAGTGAATTATAGTTAGAAATCCGAATCAAAACTAGCACAACAGATGACCTGCTTACCTGTCGTCCTCGACTCCAACAAAATTTGCTATCGTGACTAACTGGCCAGCAGAGGTGCTAAGGAGTCGATGTTTCAGAACAACATAACATTATCAATGGAAACTCATGCAGTCTTAAGATAGATAGCGAATTTCGAATAATCTGTTGCGACTCCGACACAATGCCCGAGTTTCATACAAGATCCCGGTCGGAGTCCAAGTGCCTAACGCTACGCAAAGCACTTGTGCAACAACTTAAATTCGACAAGCGGTTCCTAAACCAATATCAAACTTTAATGGGGACCTAAACTTTGCCAACTTTATCACGTTGTTACTATCTGGTTAGCAGAGTCGCTAGGGAGTTGAACTTTAAAACGACGTAACATTTCACGCAGTTCTGAGGTGGCAAGTGAATTTAGACACAATTGTTGCGACTCCGACACACACATACTGCCCGAGTTTCTCGGCGTTACGTGGGACACACATTACCAAACAAGGTCCCGGTCGGAGTCCAGGTGCCTAACGCTACGCAAAGCACTTGTGCAACAACTTAAATTCGGCAAATGTTTCCTAAAACAATATCAAAATTTAATTAGGAACCTCAACTTTGCCAGCTTTGTTACCAAAATGGCGTTTCATTGTCGATCACTGCAATACTTTAGAAGACAAATCTCGAAGACCTGCCTCGCAAGCTGAAATTGCCAATTTGATGATTGTTACTGATGATGATATATATTCCATATATGAAAATCCCACGTAATGGTTTACGATGTCAAGCAACTACCGCCATTGTCGATGGGCATCGTTGGATGAGTGACCGAAAATATTTTTGAGTCCCTCCGTGCTTCGGAAGGCACGTTAAGCCGTTGATTCTGACTACTATTTGAGGATACTGGTCAACACCCACCAATCCACACTGTTCAAATGTGAGTTAGCGTGGGGGTCACGAATGAAAACTCCCTATAGCTATTATGAGTAGGAAGGCCTGTCCCTGCAATGGGACCTTTTGGACTGATGATTTTAATAATGTAGACGCTTCATCACGTAGGAAAGCGTGTACCGAGTGACAATATTTCAGTTGTGTCATTATGCATTGTGCATGATGCTATACAAATAGTGTGAGTGTCCCGGGCCATAACCGGATGCTCAAGGTACTGTCATATTTCAGTTGTGTCATTATGCATTGTGCATGATGCTATACAAATAGTGTGAGTGTCCCGGCCCATAACCGGATGCTCAGAGTACTGTCACCAAGTCCTAACCTAACGGCCAGTATATTCTGATCGCTTCCAAATTTCACAAATAAATTGGAGAGTAAACGTACAGCGTTTAGTACCCCGTTCCTCGTACTCGTTCTCGATCCCTGAGTCGATTCGAGCGCTGATTGATTTTGAGTTACAAGATATATTAAGCAATTGAACCCCACAAGAACCAGCACTGTTTATGAAAGGCACTTCCACACATGCAGGAGTTAAATGAATTGGTGAGAGTTGTACATGGCCCCAGCGGATCATGTTGCATGTAATCTTGTGCATGTACATCTAATAGCCCGTGACAGTCCACTGTTGCACTCGGGTCGCCTTACAGACAGTGAGGGGTTTTGCCATAATCTCTGGATTAAGGATATAGACAGAGAACGCAGCCACTCGTTTTCTGCTGAAAGTACTGTCCCTTATCTGCCTTTTACGGTACCCGCGAGAGGGCGTGGCTGGTGGCAATTCTATTCTATTCTGCTATTGCCTTGCCGCGTCTTGCATAATTAAATCTTTCCTATCAACTTCTACAACAACTTCAATATGTTTCATTTCTAAGAGAGATATATTATTTACCTTTTTTTTAAAGATTAAGATAATCGCAGTATCAGCTGTTTATTCAAAACCTCAAAAATCTTCTATTTAGGGCCAAACAAGGCTTACATCAGCTCCTAAGTGTGTATCCACACTGCGAGCCTAGCGCGGTAGCGACGACGACGGCCGCGAATTACCAAACACATGAAACATACCTTAGTGTTCATATTGTAAGTTTTAGCCCTAAGGAATATAATTTTCACAAGTTCAAAGCTTAGCAACTACAACTTTATTATTATTACTTTGTGGTCGTCGAGTTTATGACAAAACCATTAATTTCATGAACATAGTAGATGAAGACAACAGTATCGGTTTATGATTGACTTTATATATAAACTGCTCAATCTGATTGGGCACATTAAAGCTCATTCCGAAAAGAACTACCATAAACTTGTTTCTATATATCCTTTGTTCCTTTTCATTGGTTTATGATATTCTGAAGGGAACCCACTACAAGAACCTTGAATGGTGGGTGGGTTACGTCTATCCTGAAAGATGCAGGTATAGAGATTAGTCCCATTTCAGTATGTTTAACAAATTGGTTTCGATTTTTCCTAGAAAAATAATTCATTCAATAACAGGTAATTGGAAATCTGTCGATACTTTCCAAAATTATCAATGAAAAACAAAGTCTGTCTCTTTAGCTTTAATACTTTGATGCAGTAAATGTATAAAATAATTATGATTGGAATAGGATATACATTTGCGATTTATCAACAATTAGTAATACTGTATTACTAATACACAATATACCTTTTATTTTATACACATTATAGCGTAAATAACTTTAAAGTTATTTGCACCAGGAGATAACAAACACATCACTCAAGATGGATTCCGGATATTGATACTAAACAAATAGAGAGTTTTACCAAAAATTAAAACTTACCTATTATTTTTTATTCAATATCCGGAATCCAGGTAAGTCCTACCTGGTGCATCATGAGTGCCATAATGAACAAGAAATTCAACGAGCGCTCGCGCCCCGTAAGTAGCACAAATCAACCATAGAGGGCGCTGGTGGGGGGAAAAGGGACCGGAAAGGCTGACTTTATGGAAGAAAGACAGGTGCTTGACTCAAGATGGATTCCGGATATTGAATAAAAAATAATAGGTAAGTTTTAATTTTTGGTAAAACTCTCTATTTTAGACTTCGCAAATAATAAAAGACCCGTCTTCAAAATCACTTTTCTACCCACTAATGATTGGTATCATTAGACGGATATAATAACCTGACGATCACGAGTATGTTGTCCCACGAATATGAGAATATAATATGCCAAGATAGCTATGATTCAATGAAATTGCACAAAATAAGATGTCCGATGAACTGACAAGTTCAAAGTGATTGATGTCAGTGCTGATATGACAATTTTAAATGTGGAAAAACACAAAACTGTGGTTGGTAAGCTATTGGTTTGATGGTAAAGTAACGTCGCAGCGTATTTTTAATCTAATAACAACACATAACTGGGGTGTCTGGGATCTCATTCAACCTTCATCTTAGCTTAGTTGACCGCCCTGCCTGTGCCTCCTGCAATCGCATTTAAGAGTATTTTATTAGTCGCAGTAATGTTAATGGGTAAAGGCTATCGTCACCTAGGCCCATATCAGAAAACCAGCGCTGTTGTGTTTCTTAAAAACTAGGATTGGCCTTAAAATAAATTATACCTAACAAAACACGGCAGCATGCGATAAGACGAGGTCCTTTGACATAATATTACATTTGTTATTTTTTTATACTGTACTTTGTTTTTGTATTTATGCATTATATTATTTCATTAAATTTTTATTTGTATACAGCTGTAGGTTTTGAATAAGTGTAATATTTATATATCAATAAATACTTTATTTCTTCTTTCCTAGCAAACAAAATATGGTCTAGGAAGGTGTTTTAATTTCCTCGATAGTTTGGAGCCTATTTCAGTAATGGGCAATATATAAACATGAAGGTGATGGAACCCAGAACTATAGAAAATCTATGCGTCGAAGTCATAAGAATTTCTGGCACACAGAAATTATCGCTAAAACTCTTAAACACAGTCTTACCTGCTAATATATATTTTGCTTAGAGTATTAATATTCCTAATTATATTACTCTGAGATTTCTTGTAATCCTGCCTTTTAATACAAAAATTTCACTAATTCAGTCAATTACCAAGCCGGTAATCCATAAGCAAACCTGTATTAAATTTTACTTATAGTTACTTAATTTTGACAAAACCATTAGGTTATTATTATAATAGGATGTACCTACTCAAAACCGCAAACTGGTGAAAACTACAATCAATGAATTAAGACAGTGACGCGGGAAATCGTCGAGCAACCTTGTAACTCGTCTCGTATTATTCGAAGTAGGTACACACATACCTAACCTGTCTTTGCAGTAAAGAACCGAATACGATATACACAATTATATTCATAATCAGATTCAAATTAAAAAACAAGGACTGAGGTCCCGCACGGATAGGTAATGAAACAAAATACCATATATTGTATTACAAATATGAGCTAACCTCACCTTTTTTGCGACGAAAACTAAAACCACAAAACATTGTTAATATAGCACAAATTCACTGAAACATGTAACTCTTGAAGCACTATGTACAACACTGAACGAAACAATAAGCGTAAGTAGGTTTTCTATGACCATACTGGAACCAGACGCGTGCTTATCAGCGTTACACTAACCGGCGCGTACGCAGAAACTTCTCAGCAATACTGACTGTTATATCATTGTAATTACTGTTTGCTTTATAACATTTGTCACGCTAAATCAAAAAGATTTCTTAAATTGTTTTGTTTGTAGTTTAGATTAAATAACATACGTATTACTCGTAACGAAGAAAGACACTAGTTACATTCTTATTAAGTATGTTAAAGAATAAACATTAGCAACTTAAAAAAAACGAATTAATCACCCATTGTATTAAGCAATTTTTTTTACAAACCATTGTATTGCAGTTAAAGGGATGGGTGTGGTAATATTTTTGACTTAAGTGTTTTTAAGCAATTGAGTGATCATGGACTTGAAATGTAAAAATTCACCAAACAATACATTTTCTATTATTTTTCCCGCAATAACATTCGAGCGCTTGGTCACAGACTCACAGTCAGTATCTTTTTAATTTCAGTATTGACAGTAAGTTAAAACACGTGTGGCGCAAATTCACTTACACTGACACTCCCCGAATTGAAAGGGCTTTCAAAATCCGGATGGTTAGTTAAGAGCAGCTGTTCATCGCGTTAAGGGCCACTCGGTAGTAAGCGGTAAAAAATCTGACGTACCAGCTGTCTCTTGCATGAAGGAATGCGTTGTACACTGCGCGCATTCTTTGCATGAAAAAAAAATTCCGATACATACTACAAGAAGCGAGCTCGAAGCGTTCGCCTATTTAGAATACCTGTATCATATTATCGAGGACAATTAAATCATCGTAGGTTTTAAACCAGAATAAATTTTTACTCATGTTCCAAACGTACCAAACATTACATGCATACAAGATGGTTGAAAACAATCGCCTCAAGCTCGTAATCATTTAAGGGAAGTGTTAAAGGATTCAATTTATGCAGGTATATGTAAACACATGTTATGGTTGACACGTGAGAGAACAGCCAAACAACTTTGCATGTAGGTACATATACAATAACAAATCTGCATCAACAGGGGAAACACTTCAAATTGTGCAAACATACCTTTCTTGGAACCAAAAAAGATTTCAGTTTTGATAATGTCCTTTTCTTCATTGTACTTTATATCACTCCTCCCGGTATCACAAGCGGCTGTTGAGGACATCGGTTCACAACAGACAAAAATATACCGGCACTGCGTCCTCAATTTTCAGGCGATCGTCGAGCTTTTTGCTCCTTTGCCGCTCTTATTTCCGTGCTACGAAAATAGGTCTCACGAAACACTTGCACCGAGGCAGACGGATCAGTCATACGTACATCACGCTTTGCTGCTTATCATTTAAAATTAACTATAAATAATAAAAACCAAAATCTGACACTTATACCGTATAACCTATTTATTATAATACTTTTTTACACAGTCGTTTGCGTTCCTGATTTCCAGTTATCTTTCCACCTCGTTTTATCAACCACTATCGTAATGTAAGCAAAAGATAACACTTCACGAATAATATTATAAAATCCGCCTCAATTTCACGCACGTTTATGGTGGACGCAGAGTCGAAAACTGACCGCACATCGATATATAATTGGTAAACAAGATAATGTGTCTTTCGCGACAGTGTCAAAGGACGAGTGTTGTAGCGGTTACATAACTTATTGACCGTTTATGACCAAACGAGCAATTACGGTTGCGGCGAATCCTAAATGCTTAGGCGGGAACCATCGCACTGACGCTATCTTGAGCGTGCTGCGAACACAACTAAACACGCAGCGGGCGCACGCGCACGTACGAATAATGGGAGTTGACGATGATGGTACTGACATAAAAATTTAAACTTTTGAGCCCTCATCCGCTAACATTGTCCATTTCCGTCCCGAACCAATCAAGCGGCGAACTAAACACAATAAAGTGTTTAGAAACTTTTGAAACATTTTCAATGGCAATGTGCTGAGAGAACCGGAGACAACATATCCGCCGACTTTTAAATGGAATCTACGAATGGCACTTCGGGTAAGACGATTGGAGAATGGGTCGGGTCGGCATAAATCACAAGGGTGCGAGAAGAATAAAAATATTGGGCGTCGCGGCGAAACGGATGGCAAACTGTAGAAAAAAAAGTCGAAAGAATTCACAGTTCATTCCAAAGATATTGTAGCAGCTGTTAGTATTGTGATACTTATAGTGCTTATTATTAATAATGTAATGGCAATAACACAGACGCTGAATATCTCGAGTCTTGGTGCGTTTTAATTTTATCGCGCTTGTTCTTGTTCCGAGTCCGTTACTTTAACGGATATGTTAAGTCATCCTTTTTAGCACAACTACAAATTCGCTCCCGTTGTAATGGTTTCCTGGTGCGTGCGTTTAAATGGTCTGATTGAATGAGTGTTTGAGAAGAAAGAGCTTACAAATTAGAGCATCTCAGGGTATGTATATTGTCCTTACATACATACATGACATTTGTAACCTCTATCATAATTCATACTAGAAAACTTTGAACAAGGTTTAGTTGTTAACGATACATATTGTGTCAAAAGTTGATGTCCACACTATACTGTATAGGATTACTTCATCTTCTTTTAAGTTTATGCAATATAATACAGTCAACCTGATAAGTGAAAACTGGATAAGTGAGAATCTCTATAAGTGAGGTTATAGCCAGGACCCGTCATTTTAAGCTCCAAAACCTCTATTAGCGAGAAACAGAACCTCTGTTAGAGAGAGTCGTTTTCCCTCATAGACCTCCGTAATGAGAACTGCTACTTATCTATACCTCTATAAGCGACAGTCAAGCTTTATTTACAAATTTTAACATGTGCTATTTTATGACTCAATATTAACTTTCGTGGAACTTCCTACCATTGTTTTTGTGTTCTCATCAATATTGTTCCTATTCTATTTCGTGGAACTAAATAACTTTATTGTTGTTATTTATCGCATTCTTTTCAATGGACACGTGTGCCTGTGTACCGTCCTGTTGTCAGACTTACTCAATTTATAGTTTACAATTGCGAAGGAAAGTTCTGTTCTGCATTATGTCAAAACGGAAAATTAAAGTACTGTCATTAAGTGATAAACTTAAAATAGTGAATGCGTTTGAATCCGGAAAATCGCGAAATGAAGAGGGAGTTTAATTTACCAGAATCCACCTATTATAAAATTATTAAATCAAAAGACTCTATAAGGTCTGAGTGCTCTGAAGGACATGGAAATATTATATATATCATGCACATAATTTTATCATAATAAATATTTACATACTACATTCGTACTTGCTGTGACTTGTTATTGCTGCGTACCCTATAAGAGAAACGCTACCCATGTACCTGCATTAGCGAGAAACTCGATTAGTGAGAACTCTATAAGCGAAAATGAGATTGTGCTCCCTTGAACTCTCGCTTATCCAGGTTTGACTGTAATATAAATATCGTGTGCAAATATGAAGGTACATATGCAAAACTTTTTTTTTCCGAAAGTAGTCGGCAATATAATAAAACTATTAACGTTGTTAGTGAATAAGCCAAGTTTTAAAACGTTTATATCGATTAATTATGCGTTTGTTATTTGGTATTTCACTTTAATTGTACTCAGACTTTAAAGAAAGCTAAACACGTTATACCTACTTGAATTGCTCTAGTTAATTTTATAACAATGGCACAAATATACATAAACGGAATCTACATCGAAACATGAAATGACTACATATTAATATTAGAATAACGATTAGAAATATAGACAAAAGTACAGCGAACCTAAGAAATGAAAGAATAACAATAAAAATCACATAAATATAGATTTTTATGAAATTAACTTTATTGACCCATTATTGAGATAATCTGAGGTGTTTGCTATAATAATAACTATAATCATCGCTAATCAATTGAATATCTTTATCTACAGAAAAAAAAATTAAGGAAGTTCTATCAGCGTTTCCAAATCAAAATATTAGTAGAAATTGTAAAAATAATCCTTGTGAGTGAAAGATATGTAATTAACCTCCTCGATTGGTGCAATATGATGCAGCATCAGATGCAATGGCGCGAGTCGTCCGCTCGCTCACACTCGGCTGAACAAACCAGCTGGTGGATTTATGTTTCATCACTTTCATCCAATCTCATTTTGGAGGTATACTCAGTTCATCATAAACATGTTCACATTATTTTGTTAATGACAAGAAACGTATATTTACCGCTTTTTTATAATAAAAAAAAATATATATACCATATCTATTAATTTGCTGTATAATGTTCTACAAAATGGGTCCAAATTTCAAAAGATTTTTTAATAACTCGTATTAACATATTCGACTCTCTCTTAACTTATCACAGTTGGACTCCTGTCCAGCTAAACCACTGTTCACTCTCATTCAATGCCAGATATCCTGGTCTTCCACTTTCCTTGTTTTTTTACAGTTATAATGAGGTAGTTAATTACGATAAAAATATATCCAATTAGAACATAAACTCAAATACACCAATTTTATAACAGGGCATTCGTCAGTTGCACGCAATCAGGCACACCTTGCTGACCCTCGGCAGACGTGACAAAAATACCTCGCCAAATTAATACAATTTAATTAGGTGCTCTTTCCCGTTTCGGACGTATACTCACATAGGCACTTGTATTAAATAACGTATAAAAAGTTGTCACATCACATTAAATATTGGGAAAATGACAAAACTTCTTTTCTCAATGACCTACTTTTTATGTCAATCTGAATGATCATAAGAATCAAGTGCGAATCAGAATCAATAAGGTATAGTTCATAAATGAAATTGCTTTGAAAACCTTATCAAAACTAATTATATTTGCCAAATTGATACTAGCACATTTTATAATTCCAGGACATCAAAATGCACACCCTTATTTCATTGTTTGATAATTTGTAAGTAATTTGGCGTGTATATGTAATTGTATTTTTCTGTTTCAGTGCCTCAAAAGAATTACAACAGTAT
Organism: Leucinodes orbonalis; assembly: GCA_019425675.1. Lineage (NCBI taxonomy): Eukaryota > Metazoa > Arthropoda > Insecta > Lepidoptera > Crambidae > Leucinodes > Leucinodes orbonalis. The sequence continues at coordinate 55,364 of PQWD01014161.1, read as the reverse complement.
AAAAAGAGACTGTCAATTCTTAGGATGCAAATGCAACGCCAACATGTTATATTGTATAAATTGATGTCAACGGTCTCTGCGTTACAATGAATCGCTAACTTTAGTGTATGTATGTTTAAGATCTTGAATTGAATTGACAATTACCTATAAATAGCTTAGACATAACTTGTACTTCTAATTGTAATTCAACAAACTGTATTAGTGCTGTTGGTGTTCCGAATAAAATAAAAATAGTTTTTTAATAAAATTAACTTTATGAACGTTGCGTAAATCGGAGCAAAGCTAGCATTTTTTTATACCATTATGAGAATGGGACGGTAAGTTCGCTCACCTGGTGGTAAGAGATACGCCTACCCATGACAACTCCAGTGTTGAAGGTAATAAAAAACAATTATTAATTTTCCATCAACAGTGCCCTGCGCATGTCACTCGGGTGACCGCAGATTTCAGGTTATACCCAATTTTACCGTGCCCTCATCCTGAAACACAAAAATGATAAACGCATTTTTCGTGAAAAATCTCACAACTATCTAGACGACTCAGTACTACCACCAAGCATAATGAGCATTACAATAGTAATAATAGTTCCGTATACTCGTGAGATGAAAATATACCGATAAGTGACAACTGGACGAAAACCAGTTTATTTGCCCATCATTGTCACTCAAAACCGCATAGGAAGTTAACTGACGTAACAATCGCACGAGCAGTTTGACTCCACAGCGGTAAGACAATAAACTGGTTTCACAATACGGCTGCCATAATTATCAAGATCGTATATCGAACATTATGCAACACACGAAAATAATTCTTTGTCAAGGATGTCAGTATTGGGGAAACTTACATTTATAAGATGCTTTATTGTATTACTTTTTTGAATTGGTGGGTGGTTTGAGGTATTTCATATAACATACGAGTTTATTTTACATTACATGTAGTTCATGTAGGTACAGGTTAAGTAGCTTATATTGTTTTTAAGCTAAGTGACTCGGACACTCGCAGATTCTGCGCAGAAGAGAGAGAAACACCGATGCACCTTCTCTGTAATTGTAGTCCTCTACAACGGAAGTCTGAATGACATATAATCTAGAAAATTGGGCAGGATTCGGAGTTTCCTGAAAAGCGCCCATCTTTTAGAAGAACTCTAAAAGAGGAGCGAGTCACAAAAGATCTTTTAGGTCGAGGTGACTACAAGTCTAGAAAAGCCTGCAAATAATAATGGGAAGAACATAGGAATACATGTTTAAATCCAAAATTTGCGTCGAAAATTTCCCTCCGAAAAATATTTAAAAATTTGATGATTTTTTGACCTTATAAAGTTTTATGCTTATTTGGTACCATTCGTTAACAGAGACTGATAGGTCTCATCGCACTCATAAATACGTTGTTTCTATGTCATTTTGTAAGCTTGACATCAATTTGCAAAAAGGCACGCTGCCTATCCAAAGCTTTTATTTCCATTACAAAAACAAAGCGGACAAAAGCTTGCACGAAAAGCCCATAAACATTTCTAAACCAAGAGTATTGCGAAGTATTACCACTTATAAGATTCCAAAGTTGCGCTATATGAATGGAATACTACAGAAAACCTGTTTCTTCAACTGTCAACAAATATACAGCCCACATAGCGTAGACTGCCACTTCAAGGTGTAACATGAATGGACGCACATACATTAAACAATATTAAGACGCAAGACGCCAAAAATATACTCGTACCCAAGGCGCGTCGATTGCAGGGCTACAAAGAAAGGGAGTGATTGATGATAGTAATTTCCTACTGATCTACTTAATGCTTTAATGTTGTTTATTTAAGTATAAGTACATTAGCCTAAATAAATCCGCCGTATCATCGTGATCACTATTCACACAAAACTTAAGGACATTTTATAACATTATAAATAGACTGAAGCAATGTGTCCCGTGTTAAAAATTGGCTTACGATTGTTTTATAAATCAGGTAAAACCTAAGTATTAAGTTGGTGATGAATTTGCATGAATATTTATTGCACGTTATTGAAGAACCCAAGCTTTTAAAGTTCCACTGCGGGGTTATCGGGAGATTGCACCGTAACCTACCACGTAAGTCCGATTTGATGGGATTGGTGTTAACTACCATCCTAAAACAATATCTGGGACTAAAGGCTTAGAGTGCCTTCCGAAGCACGAAGAGACTGAGAAATATTTTTTTGGTCATCCATCCATCCGACCGATCAAAATGATAGTTGATTGACTTCCACGAGCTATCGAGTCAACGTTATACAATGTATGAGAATACTGCGAGCAATAAAAGACTTGAGCTCAACTGAGAACATTGTCTTCAATCAATAGCGCACAAATGGCCCCTCTCAATTGCAATAATACGAAACAAGATCTTCGTTACGTTCACATGGAAAACTAAGTAGATATAACAATGGTATGGACATAACAGACGGATTTACCAGGCAAGTATAAACAACATAGGTACCTAACAATAAGAACTGCTTCCGTCTTAATTTAGCGATCTTAGTATTAAGATCATGGTTTGGGTACGTACTGCCATATTTCTTTCTTAAAATAGGAGTGTTATGCATTTTTGTGTTTCGGGATGAGGGTGCTGTAGCTAGTGAAATAACCGGGTATGAGAGACCACATCTGTTGTCTCGAGTGATGGCGCAGTGCGGCATTGATGGAGAATAATAACTATCAGTTCTTGGTCTCCTTCAATGCCACTGTGTCTTCGTCATGCGTATAGTGATACGGTAAGTGTACCATCAGGTGAGCGTACTGACCGTCCTCCGTCCGTCCGTACACTACGAGTATGTGTCAAAAAATATATAACTGGCGCAAAATAGAGGAGACCTATGTCCAGCAGTAGACTGGAATAGGTTGAAAAAGAAAATACGATTACATTAAAAAACACCTCATAGGACTTTCAGAGGTTTAGCTTTCTAAACCTTGACACTAGGGTTGGTTAGATTACTCATCAATTAGATTATCTACTCCTTGAGACGAAGAAATGTATGTCACAAGGTTCATCTACCGACACCTGATCCCCTATCTCCATAGGGTTGGCTATATATTTTTTCTACTTTTTATATGACATAAAATAGCCTGGCTACCCCTTTGGTATATTTGAATTAAGCCAAAATGAAAATAATATATGCCTATAATTCAGTTGTAGCACAGGTACTTAATTGCTTTACGCTTTCAACAGTTTATGAAAATAACCAAACTTCGAGTTAATGGTTTTCTAATAATAAAGAGTTCCAATTACGACGACAGCCATCACCATGTGCAGTATGACACTTCCTGAGGCGTTTCGAATGCCGTCAAGTTAATGAGTTGCACGGGAGACGATTGGATTGTCACCAAGATGCGTTCAATGGCCTTCGACAGGTATTTAAGTATGTTTAAGATGACCAAAGGTACAAGACGATCATATTCGCTACGTGTGGGAGGCGTATCCAAACCTACACGCGCATTTTTAAATGAACAGACAATATCAATATGAATTATAAACACATAAGTTGTAGGTACAATCAATGATATGATTTGGGGACTCCTTCCTTCAAAGTTGTTTTAGTATAAAATAAACATATAATATAATTCCTTATAATAGAAGGAGTAATACCTACAGGCTAAGTAATTATCTAAGTTTAATTTCGCAATCCTTGTAACATAGTTTGTTACTTGAGAAAACGTTTGCTCGTATCAATATTTATATTGTTTTAAGCAACTTAAAAAATGACTGATTTTCAACTAAGTATTTAAAACATTTATTCAGCATTCAATCATGAAATTTGTAGATGCGTCTATGTCATTGGTATAAGTATTTCACGTAAATAATGTTTTGTTTTAGTAGCACTACTAGGTATGGGAAGGGGAACCTAAAACCTTTGAAAAAGTAACTTTGGACTAACGCTCACTTTAATCCGGTACTTCATTAATATAGGTGAGTTAAAGAAGAAGCAAAAAAAGAGCAATTTCTCCATAGATATTCATTTTAATTGAATGATTTAAAGGGCAATTTTGTTTATAGTCAAATATTTATGATGAATAATGTTTTTATTTGGATAAAGATGAATATCATATTTATGAAAACGTCTTCGCAAATAAAGCATTATTTTAGAAAAAAAAATATAGTAATATACCTATAGTATTTATATTTTAAGTTGTTGGTATTATTATAACGTAACGAAGATAAACAGTAACGTCCAGATCAATGACCCTTAGCAACTATTAAACCGCATTGTAAGGCGATTAGTTCAACATCAAATAAAAAGTTAAAGTGGAACAGTATGGAACATAATAAGGAATAGGAAAGCAAATTGAAAGTTGGTCCGCCACGATGACGGGCACAAAATGTATTGCTTTGTGCAAGCTCCATCAGATGTAAACGTTCAGAAATGGAATTGAACGATAAAAAGCGTACCATACCGACAGACTTCACACAATCAAAGCTAATCATATTGTTAATTCAAGCGAAAACATTAAGACGTAGATCTTGCGATTGCGGTGTACCGTTTAATCTTAACTTTTCTTTTATGAAAAGAGTGCGGAACAATTGTATAGAATTTGAATGGACTCGAGCAGCAATACCTACAACGTTAGTTCAATCTAAAAAAAGTTCCAATGAGTCATTAATAACTGTATTATTATTAGAACTTTTGTGCTAGGGTTGCCTATTCCTAAATTGTTAATTGTTATGCCTGGCTAGATTTTCAATCAATATTTTTTGTTTTAAATACACCATAGGTGATTTATCAGATTAAGTCAGCTGTTGATGACTTCGAATCCGTAGAGGGCCCGGTGTCCTTTTTTCACATTATGGTTCCCACAGAAGACCAGCGTCATAGCCAACAAGAACAAGTTACGAGCGCAAATGGCTCTAATCCTTAAAAGTTTGAACATAATACCTACGCCGGATAACGAATATTCGAAAATTCGAAAATACATTGGTACGTGGCTGAATTTGAACCTCCGCCCTCTCGCTAGGAGGACAACAGTCCACACCATTGAGCCACATCTCAATATGATAATATACGTAACCAGAATTTTTATTGCATTGGTATATTTACAATTTTAGAAAATGTGTCTACGAAAGTGATGCAATTTTTATACGAGTAAGGTAAGTAGGTATACTTGTATCAGCGAGAAAAATTTCCTAGGCTGTATGATGCTTTACCGAAACCTTTGGGGAAAAGACGTGAACATGAGCGAACTTTGATAAAATCTGATTATGATAGGTAACATTAAGAAAAGAAAAACAATATATTATTATATAGCAATGATTTTCTTGGATATACCTATCAAGTTACAGACATACTTTGTAGCTACTTAGTGACACCTACCATTCAAGAGGTCTTAGGTATATTTTAAAAATTAAGTGGCAACTCTGAATTTTGCGTCGTTCTGAAATGTATGGCATGGAAGCACTGCTGATGTAATGACAACTCAGATGGCTCATGTCCTTCGTAAAGACAACTGCCGCTTGCCCAAAGCTGTATTATACTCGGAGCTGGCGAAGGGCTAGCGGAGGCGGGGCGGCTAATATCTCAGGTTTAAAGACGTGTGACGTGACCCTAACTGGTAAGATGAGCTTGCTTCCCTAAGGTCTTTTTGGCGATCTACTATCTATATACTAATATATAAAGCTGAAGAGTTTGTTTGTTTGAACGCGCTAATCTCTCAGTAACTACCTACTAGTTCGATTTGGAAAATTCTTTCAGAGTTAGATAGCTTATATATCGAGGAAGGCTATAGGCTACATATCATCACACTACGAGCAATAGAAATGGAGCCGTTATCAAGAATGTTTCAAAGTCGGGGTTATTTTTTCATACTTGGAGCTTCCGCTGCGTACGCTGCGTAAACGGTTAAAGTTTCGCAAAAGTCATGTATGAGAGTATTGTTTCCCTTTTAAAGGTCTACAAAAAAGTCCGCGACGGCATATGTCTATCTTTTAAGGTTAACTCCCTATAACATTTTTTTTGCTATTTTTTTTTAAATAATAATTCATTTGCGAAGGTGTTTTCATAAATGTGATAATAATCCTTATCCAAATAAACACTTTAAAACAAAATCGCCATTCACATCATTCAACTTAAATGAATATCTTATGAGATATAGTTTTAACTCACCTATATAAACGAAGAAGTGGGTTAAAGATAGCGTTAGGCCAAAGTCACTATTCCACGCGGACGAAGTCGCACGCAAAAACTCTTCAATAAGCTGAGGTTAGGCTGAGACATTTGAGGAAAATGGAAAGACCAACCAAAGCTCTCCTATACGTACACAAACATAAGCCAGGGCCAGTTGTACTGTCACACGTGTGTCAGAGTATTTTAGGACAAAATTTGGCCTAGCGAGCCATATCAGAGCTCAAAGCTGAGGTGAAAAATAATTATGAAAGGGTCGCCGTCGTCGAAATCAATGAGGACTATATAGCTACATATTAATTTCAGCAAATATCGTTGTAAATCAAAACTTCACTGTTGTTTGCCTATGGTAGTTTATATATAGGTTTTAACCCTAGAATTACAATACTCAACTAGTCATACACAAGTTCTATTAGTTATTCAGTTTGCCTATACAAGACGCCCATGACGTAATCTTTTGCGCGCCATAGCAATGGTATTTACAATACAGAGAAACAAATGCTTGAAACATTAACACATAATTGGTACCTTATTTGTTTTGCTAGCTTTACGACCAAGTTAATAATGATGACTGGGCCTAATAGATATACGTATATCTGCGTGGAACGGTTAGTAAGTCCCTACTTATTGATGAATAACTTGCCTCACTATTTATGTTTAAGCCTGCATACCAGTACGTTTGGATTAGCAAGACTAAAGGGCTATTGGCAAACAATTCTTAGTAGATAATGAGCTAGGTAGGCAGTACCAACGAATATGTAGGTACTTACAAAGTGGGAGAGCTTCCTCTTGTGGTGAGGTTGCTTATGTGGATTAAATGTTTTTTTAAATTATTTTAAATTTGAAGGAAATTCATACACTATTTGTTTTGAAATAAAATATACTTCAAAACTTAAAACAAGTGTATCGATTTCCTAGGAAGATAAAGATATTAAACGTTACAACTTAAACTTGACAATTATTTTGTATACTTTCATTTCATTAAGTATTGCCTAAAAGATTTAGAATTATTTTATGAAACACTTTCAATCATATGAACGTAATTACCAGAAAAAATACTGCATATATCGAGAACGAGATGAATGTTCAAAAGAAAATAAATGTAAGTATCTAAATTGTTTTAATCATCATGGGTATATAAGAGATAAGAAAAATAAATGTATAGTTGTCATTCAGTAGGTCCTTCAGGCCAATCGTGTTAAAACTATAAAAAGGACCTTCAAGTAGCGAACCTGTTCCTATGTTTGAAAATATTTACTGAAAGACTTAAATCACCTATGACATTTTTAGCACCTGTAGAGTTGTTGACTTAAATGATACTACAACATATCACAAAACTTACCTTCATAAATCTCCATGTCGATTCCGGCCAAAAAATTAAAAGTTTTTCTAAAATAATACGTTTCTATGACGACGCATGACAGTAAACTCTAATTGGTTTGCCATTGGCTGTCAAGAAATATGTCAAAAGTATAAAAAATATAATTCCCGTTAATTCCACAGACAAGGTAGAATTCAGACATGTCAATATAGGGTTGACCGCGAATGAATTTGTCACCAGGAAGGCGCTAGTATCGCGTGAGGTCTTATAACACTCTAGTAAAGGGAGCAATTACTTAGAGTCTGTTGACGCAAGTAGTCCCGCCCGCAGACGACGCGCCACTGTCGCCAGACGTATTAAATTTATTAGCTTATGTAGGGAGCTTATTCTTACAATGAAAATATTTATATTTGACTAGTAACGTCATATCTACTGTAAAAGAAAATGCTGGCCAAATCCGGTTCACAATTCTAGTAAAATATTTATGTACAATTCGCTAAATAGAATATAATAAGCGTATTATAAAAAATACGCTTTTTTTTCAAATTATTACATGTACTGGATAGTTGGTATCAAATAAAACAAGACGTAGTTCATCATCAGTGGTCCACCAACTGCTACCGGCCATTTTAACCAGGCAGACTAGATAAATCAAGAAGTTACCCCCTATAAAATAAATAAAAGTACTAGCTTCTGCCCGGTGCTTTCTTGGTTACGGAAACAGAATATTATTTAAAAAGGCCCAAAAAGTAGCCTATGTCGGTCTCCAGGTTACATTCTATCACTTTACTATGACGAGCATATGATTTACTTGATGTAATTAACTTTAACGCTGCCAAAAATGAAAACGGGGCAAGGAAAAAGGATGGAGAAAGGGAAATTGGGCCTTCAGTAACCTCAGTTACGTGATTAACTCAAGATTTATTATGAGACCGAGGCGTTACTCTGGTCGAGACAATAATGATCATCTAATTTTCTGGGAAGGAGAGTCGTATCTTGGAAAAGCGTACTGTGACGAAACCTTCACGCAGCCCAATGATTCTCAGGCGGCCATTGTTGGAGGCTGGGTATAAATAAAACGAAGTGAAGCGGTTTCTACTATTTATATGATGAAATGTTTACCAGATATTGGTCAATGAATAAGCTACGTAAAAATTTTATGACTCATATGGAAAAAGTTTACTACATGTCCGGATACTCCGGATAGCCATGTCAAAAGCTTTTACGCAAATTGTGCCACGTTTTATATTATGAATTGTTTAGTTCTATTATTTCTGGCCAAAAATGCATACTAGTTACATAATATCTACAAATGCGTATTGGTCCATATTTTACCTAATTATAATGTTATATTTTACATAATTAAGTCATTTAGTCGTCATAAACATTCAAAGTAAATAAAAATAATTGACCTATCACCTTAGGGTTTGTCTATGGTAATAAGATAAAATTAGAAACATCCACGTCATGTGTTGGGTCATGAGTTAATATTTAAGCAAACCCAAGTTACATCTCTAAAATATTTATAGTCTGTGTACTCTGCAACTTGACATAAAAATTGGAAACGTCTACGTATCGTATGGTTTCTTCAAACTTTGTTTTATCTGTTTGCTGAATTTACTTTGAATAATAGTGTTAATTCTGTTATAACCCTTTTGAATATAGTTTAATTAATCAAAGAAATCATGGGTTTAACGATATCAAGTGTTTTTACACGGCTTTTTGGTAAAAAACAGATGCGTATTCTGATGGGTGAGTGACATGAGTCATGACAACTCATTATTGTTGAAATAGAAAGAAATGAATTTATTTTGGAATTTAATGTTTGTCGTTGCTGAAATTCAGTGTTTGTCTTGTAGTTGGTTTAGATGCCGCTGGGAAAACCACAATACTGTATAAGTTAAAACTGGGTGAAATTGTTACCACAATACCGACAATCGGCTTCAACGTGGAAACTGTCGAGTACAAAAACATTAGCTTTACGGTATGGGACGTTGGCGGTCAAGACAAAATTAGGAAGCTTTGGCGTCATTATTATCAAAACACACAGGGATTAATATTCGTGGTTGATTCTAGTGACACCAAAAGATTACCTGAAGCAGAACAGGAACTAAGTAGTATGGTGAGTATTATTTCATGTCATATAGAAGTTTCTACTCTTAGCAAATTGAATGTGTTTTATTTATTGCAAATATATTATTATAATATAATATTATTTTAGCTAAAAGAAGATGAACTAAGAGATGCTGTTGTATTAGTGTTTGCAAACAAACAGGACATGCCAAATGCAATGACCGCTGCTGAGCTTACAAATGCATTGAATTTGAATAGCCAAAGAAACTGTCGTGTAAGTATTTATTTTATACTATCTTCTTTTAGATATGTAGGTTCTTTTAATCTTTGTTATTATTTGTAACATAATATTATTTTTAGTTTTAAACAATTAACATTTTAGTATTTTTTTATTTCACAATAACTTATATTATATGTTAAGTAGAATATAATTTATCCACTTGAATGTTTATGAAGAAACAATAGAAATCTATTTGAATAATTGAATAACTTTTTAAGGCAACTCTTTTCTTAACAGTGGTACATCCAAGCAACCTGTGCAACACAAGGTCAAGGTCTTTACGAGGGTCTTGACTGGCTCTCAAATGAACTGGCAAAGAAGTGAGATGCAACCAAACATCAGCTGATGGGAACCAACTAGATGATCATTCCCACTGACTGAAAACTTCCATAGTTTGTGAATCGATCAATCTATTGAATACAAAAGACTAAAATTTTTCAAGCAATGCATTTTTCCATCGGGCCTTCTTTGTTATTCATAAGTATTTAATGAAGGGATTCCTGTGTCAAAATTAGATATCTTATTAAATCCCTGCTTTTTAAATTGGTATTTTGAGGCTCTGGGCTTGGCATAAGTAAACAGTAAATAGGGCTACACAAGTTTCTAAAATTAAATTTAGAAACATCATTGATACATTTTATACATGAATCATATTTCATTTAGGTAGTTTACAGTTTTCAATCTTATTTTACATTATAAAACATATTCAATTTGGGATATTGGTTAAGTTACAATATATTCCGTAGATTACAAAATGGAGGGTCATTGTTTGCTTTGTTCTGTAATTTAAATAAAACAATGTTTATATATAAAATTTCAATAAAAGAATAATTCTTACAAAGATTAATGCTTCATTCCTAACAACAAACCGAAAGGTACACTTTGTATGTCATTAAGATTACCTGGATTAGATAAACAAACTAACTAGATGCACAATCTCAGTCAAATAGTGTCTGTAGGCAAAGTATATATAAATAGTAGTATGTTTTTGTACCATTTTAATGATGCGTGATGGTCATAATTTTAATTAATAATTTTATGTCCCAAGTTATAAAAATAAGTCAATGTATTTGTCAGCTAGCTCATATTTTTTTGGTTGATATTTCTTCGTTATCTAGTTAGTGTATTGTTTATCTAAGCAGGCATATTACAGATCAAGTCTTCTGATAGGTAATATTTTCTAAATTGGTTCACAAGATATAATTGTATTTAAAACAAGTTATGTTTCAGCACAACTGGTATTATTGTGCACTACAATTTGCAAACTCATATACAGAATGTTTGTAAAATTGACAATAATTTCTTAGATTTTTCCTACTATGTGCATACCGTAAATTATATACTTGTTAGATGTATTTATCATTAATATTGTAGTTTTAAGTTTGCTTTGGTTGTCACGCTTTTGTATTTGTGAAATCATCATATTATTTCAATGTATTTACCACCTGGGGATATTTGCTAATAATCATTTAATTACAAACTTAATTATATTAGGTATGTATTATTACAAGATTATTAAAATATACACTGTGGGAGCTCGGTTGCAATAGTAAGTGATGTGTATACTTTTATAGAAAAAAATACTAATATGTATTCTTATTATTGTGTTAGATACATTGCATTTCGGTTATACCTTGTCAGATGCAATAACGTTATTATAATATAAATAAAAGATAGGTGTAATTAAAAACAGGAAAATTTTATTTAAGAGTTAATGGATTGCATACATAGGTCTTCATCAAACTAAACTTGCTCAATCAATTCATGAGTCCATTTAGCTTTCCTCTTTTCAACAAAGCTACTTATTCCTTCTTGACCATCACATGAATTAATATTCTGTACCATAATCATTTCTCCAAGCTGATAGGCTTCAAACAATCCCATTTCAATTTGTTTATAAAAAAACTGTTTTCCCATAGTTATGACACTACGACTTTTGAGTTTAATTTGGTTGATTATGTTTTCCACTTCTTGATTAAGCTGTTCTGCTGAAACAACTTTAGTGACTAGACCATTTCTGTAAGCTTCTTTTGCTGTTATTGGTTCACCTAAAAGATGTTACGTTTAAGGTAAATATATTAAAGTAATAATAGTTATAATATGATATGTAAAAAAACATAATTTGGAATTCACATATCTTTTGCTATAAACATTGGTTACCTGTAAATAGCATGTAGGTGGCTAGTGACTTTGGCACAGAACGACTCACTGCTATGCCTGGAGTAGAACAGAATATGCCGAAATTGGCACTGAAAAACATTTAGAATTTGTCACTCTTTTTACCTTATACCATCGCGTACTTTAAGCAATTACCGCTATGAAAGTGTTTCGAGTGTACGTTATGTATATGGTATCAGGATACCCCAGGGGGCAGTAGTCGTTAATACTCGCCAATTCGTATTAGGTCCGCGTGGCCTGTGGTTACGGCCCTGTCTTCCCCTAGGGTTGTGTGGTAAGGCCTCTGCAGATGTGCAGTGCAAAGAAGGCTGTTGTAACGACAATTTACATCGTGCAGAGGCTCTCCAGACAAAATGGTGGTTTATCTAAGTAAAATAAATGAACCTTACTGACTTCAAGGTACTAATAAAAATAAAGAAACTTGTTTTACTATAAATTATAGGTGTCATTGTTTTATATTTTAATAAACAAAACAGCATTGAAGTTATATCTACCAAGTTAACATATATGTATACTACTATTTACCCAGGTGTAGAGAATTTACTTGTGTCAGTGCAAACGATCATATCGCAAGTAGCGACTAACTGGCACCCTGCTGCCGTGGCGAATCCATTAACCTAAAAGCGTGAATTAGTCTGTAAGATTAGTTTGTTACGTAGGTACTTCTTCTTCTTCTTATAGAAATTTGGTAACGCGACCAATATTGGGCCACTTTAATCGCCCTTTCAATTGCCATCCAGAGGTCCGGAAACCGCACGAAGATGGACAATTTGGGCAAGACAGTAGGTGTTCCAAGGTTTGAGGGGCACCACAGTTGCACAGACTGCTTCTGGAATATCCCCATCTTACCCGATACACACGGCACCAGCCAACACCCACCCGCAGTATATACATAGTTTTCAATTAAACCGTCCAGGGAAGATCACCGCCCGGAATAATTCATTCCACCACATTAGTCTGGCCTTAGACGCCTCAGCGGGATTTATTTGCGGCTTTTCGAGAAAGCAAATGCGACTCCTGAGACGCGCCGGATGCGAAACTCTCCCGTACAAAGGATGCTTAGGGTCCCACATCAGTTTTATATTTTACGACAGCGGAAATCACCCTGTGTCGCACTTAAGGAGGAGTAATGCCGGACAGCTAGTAGACGGATGACAACGGTGTTAGGTAGGTGATGTGATGGGTAAAATAAAATACCTTCGCAATAACAGGCACTGGACTTAAAATAATTGATTTCATGAGTTCTGTCGCCTTTTTGAAATATCAGTCTGTGCTGATCAACGCCCGTGTTGGCTTGCTGAAAAATTAAATTTTTTAAAAGCTTCAGACAATTTAAGTTATATTATTAAACATGCATTACATTTAAAGTCCGTTCTAACTTTTGACTAAATCAGCATGATGTCAAATTGTGTAAAGTTGTTATGCACAGTAAAGTTTCCCATAAAATTCATACCCATTATTTTAGTTACCTATTCACTAAGAACAAAAGTGTTTTAGCCCGTATGCAGAAAGATACCACCATACCTAATATTGAGTTGAATGGTTATTGTAAAATATTAAAACTACTTACAAATTCCTTTAAATTATGACCTGCAGAGAACACATTTCCCTTGGCAGATAAAACAATAGCTCTCAAATTGGTGTCATCTTTATTAGCATTAATAGCATTGATCAGGTCGGTCATCATGTCCAAAGATAGTGAGTTTCTATAAGGAAACAAATGAATAGCTTTAACGGGGTGGGCATTGGATCAGGTTTCATGCCTGGATGAGCCAATTTAAGTGGCGGAGGTTAGTACGATTCGAATAATACCTACTTTATCCTGCCAATTCGCCCCTTAGTGGGGCAAACGAAGATGCATCAAAATCGTATTCTACCCCATTAAAATGTGTTCAAAACTTATTTATCTACTTTCCCCAGTGATGAGATAATTTTAAAATTAGATATATTTTAACCGTTGGTTGTCATCAATGTCAAAAAATGTTTTCACTCAAAAATTAGTCTTGTCTGACAAGCTATGCTCTATAGGAACACCTGTGCCCTGCAGTAGGACGTACAATGCCACTGAATTCTAAAAGCAGTGTTGTTAATACCAATCAGGTAGTCTGATTAACCAAGGAGAATGGTGGTTGACTGACATATGTATGGGCCGGTCATATCTCCAGATGTTCAGATGGTCGATGGAGCCGACACGTGTTGGAGTGGCGACCTCGCTTAGGCAGGCGCAGCGTGGGACGTCCAGCTGCCCGTTGGACCGACATTTGAGGAGGGTGGCTGGTGGAAGTTGGATGCAGGCTGCTCAGGACCGGAATAGCTGGCGCTCATTGGAGGAGGCCTGTGTTCAGCAGTGGACGATGGTGGGCTGATTAATTGAGATATCTATTAAGCTTAATAGATATAGTCTTATACACGACGCATGAAATTTTCATTTTAATGTCAAGTAACAATGGCACTTACTTTGTTTTTTCGTGGCTAAGAATAATTTCTCTGGTGCCATTTTTTTCATTAGTAGATATAAACTGAGTATTCAACTGGCGACAGTAAAGTAAAGGCCTCTTAAAACTTCTCTGTAACACAATTTCAGCGCAATTATTTCAGACATTATTCAGTCTGAATTAAGATTAAATAAAAACAACATCTTTTTTCATTAAACATATTTTATTTCTGTTGTTATACATAAGCAGACTATATAAATATTTTATACCTGTTGATGTTTTTACATACATTTCGTGTTTAATAATGTGTTTTGCTTGGGTACAAATTTCAAAACTAAAAGTAGAACAATACTTACATGAAATGCCGAAAACATTATGGTATTTATATATGTATATGTAGCTTAATGATCACTTAAATTAAAGTAATAAAAAATATCTTTGATAACAAAAATAACCAAAACAATGAAGATGACATTTATGATAACACACTACTGTCATTTTAGGGTTACCATATGAATAGTTAAATAAATTGAGGTGTTAATAGAAAAAAATATTAAATAAAGATTTCTTCTAGATATTTAGTCACATTCTGATAAATCTGACTCCGACGCTTCAATATATTCTGCTCGTTCATCTTCAGCCGTAATCACAGATATAACAGCACTGGAATAAAACATTATCTAGTAAGTTCTTCAAATCGGGTTAAGTTGGATATCAATAACATGCTATGACATTGCAATTATTTTGTATACAACTATGATACATTTACTTAAATATTTTAGAATTCTAATTAATTACATATGATTTATTATATTGAATTGCTATCTACCAAGGAAAAACAAATGTTATCTCTTCTCATAAAGTTTAGTTGGTTTATTCGTAATTGAGCAGATCTAAACATATTTAAAGGTTTCATTTATAAATTATTATGATTGAGAAATCAATGTGTTAGCATTAAGCAACCATAACTAAACATTAAATATTTATAATAGTAATGTATCAGAACCAATTTTAGAGTAACATTACCATGTTTGTAATTTCATATAATAGCTATACATGTTAAATGTATCGATAATATTACTCCCCTTGAGCATTCCAATCATGGAAGAACTAGACCACTTTCTGATGTTTAACCACAAATGTATAGTGTATCTGCTAGCACGTAGTTTAAAAAATATGCTTATATAACGTTTTAGTACCTTTTTTAAAAATTAAGCAATAAAACAATAGAAGCTACCATAAATAAGGACTTACTTCAGTACTTGTTCCTCGAACTCGCTATGATGCGTCGACTGTTGATTGGACACCATTATTTTCGAAGCGAGCACTTGGTCCAGTAGTGCTCGGAGCCGGAACAGCAACTCGGCAGTGTCTTTACGCATTTGCACCTTGTATGATGTGATTGATATAATACATGAGTTAGGGTCATCTTGAACTGTGGGGCAAAAAAGTCTTTATATATATATATATATATATATATATATATATATATATATATATATATATATATATATATATATATATATATATATATATATATATATATATATATATATATATATATATGCGAGTTAAATGAGCATGAAGTGGAAGACTGGGATATCAGAGAGAAAATTAGGAATATATTGGTCGACCTTCCGTTTTTTAAATAGAGCTTGGTTAAGTAAGCGAATTGTAGCAAACATGTGGTCAAGCCATGCAACAGGAATCGTCATTCGATTACCCAGACTTCCACACAACTCGCCACAAAAAGAATAAAAAGCAGCGCCTGAGCGGGGTCTGTAAGTCACAGACCCCGCTGTGCCACAGTGCACAAGTACTATTTTTCTGGTTATGCCAGGTCAGAACCAGAAGGTTCTCTTCAACTTATCATAGTCCACTGCTGGACATAGGTTTCCCCCATTTTGCGCCAGATATCTCTGCTTTTCTCATCCAGCCTCCACCAGCGACGCAAGTCGTCGGTCTATCGGGCTAGAGGGCGTCCTACGCTTGCCGAGACGCGGTCTCTGCTCCAGAACTCGTCTGCTCCAACGGCCATCGGTTTTGCGAAATACGTGACTAGTCTACTGGCACTTCAACTTGCTGATCCGGCGGGCTATGTCGGTAACTTTAGTTCTCTTACGGATTAAACCAATTCTGATTTTATCCCTGAGAGAGACACCGAGCATAGCTCGCTTCATTGCATTATAACGTCCTAATCTCAGATAAACAATAAACTATCTAGACTCACCATCTCACTCAAAAAGTGTCCGTGACAAAATTCTGCCCATCCATCAGTTAGGCAACATTTTCATTAAAAATCACGTCGCTCGCTATTTGACATAGTAGTATGCTCGTGTTTTTGTACCCTTTTAATGACGCTTTAAGGTAAAAAAATTAACGAATAATTTATATCACAAATGTGTCAAACGGTTCGGTAATTTTTTGGTTGAAGTTTCTTCATGATTGTCCATCTAGTTAATTTATCGTTTATCTAAGGGTCTTATTAACAATACCAAGGAACCTAAAATCACAGTCCGCTTTCTTTTACTTAAAGTACCTAGTTAGGACCCTAACACAATCTAGTTTAGATATTTACAGTTGCAACTTACTCTCAGATACTTTCAATTCTCCGAAGAAGAGCAAAGGCAGTGTGTACACGAGGGTTACATCAATCAGGAAGAGGTCCGAAGACTTTTGTTTCAGCCAATAGACCAACCAGTTAGCTCCAGGACTGTTGCAAAGGTCCACCTTACGCGGTGGGAATTTGGATTTCCTTTTAGGAGGACTCATGATACTGCTCGGGTGGATAGACACTGGACCCTCCGGGGTTCGCGGACAGACCCGCACCTGTTTATTTGGATTTCGAGCATTTAAGTTTATCCACCTAAAAATAAGAGGTAACATGAGCAACAGCAATACATATCGTAGTGTGTTAGTAAAACTATGGAACATGTTAAAGGAAAGGGAGGTACATTATTTTATTTCTATAGGTACACTATGAAGCTGTTTCATTTTATGGTAGTTTGCTTTTTACCGAGCCGTCTGTAGCCTCTGGCGTGATTAATGTGTCTACTTTAAATAATCTTAGCGTATCGGAGGCAAATATAATCAATTCATAACTTGATACAGGTGGGTACATTTATTCGTTGCTGATAGAAACAGTTCAACGATTGTCAAAGGCACCCAATGAATGTAGTCTTATACCCAGTCTGGCAGTCTCAGCACGTTTCGCCGATACACGATACAAAAAAATGTGTCGCTTTAAAAATATGGCAAATAACGAGGGCGGCCATAAAGGAATGTTTGTATTGTAGGCCAATAGAATCACAATATTTCGTTTTGGAGAAGAAAATAAATTGGGCAAAAAAATATATATAAAAAACATGTTACCTTGCACTTGTAATATTAGGATACAAAGAAGCAGCGACCACAGCCTTGAAAAGGCTCACATTTTCCCAATTTCTATTCTCCCACGAGTACTTGAGACCGGAATTTAGGAAGCCCATCTGTTTTAGATTATCCGCTAGCTGTCTTTTCATGTCGGATAACAGTTCCAGAGTGTTGTGTGAAAGGAAATAGTCGTATGCAAATGTTCTACGTTCGCGAGGTCTACAATTTTCCCATTGGATGACCGCTTCGGCGAGCGCCACATGATCACTGGGTTCGCCGAGCGCAAGATCTCGTTTTGCCGCTTTCATTTCATCTTCTTTTTCTAAAATATAACATTTGATAATAATACAAGACATCTTTCTCATTAGGCATGCTCTAATCGTGTCCTCTAGCGGATTGAACATGGAACTTTTCATTTCACTTTCGGTAATAGGTCCAGGAAACATGTTCGCCGATCTAGATAGGTTCTTTAGTAGTTGAATTCATGTGATTGACACGAGCATCATTTTCCGATGACATAGTTCTTCGCATATACGGAACTGTTTATCGCCCCGTTTGTTTATATAGAGAAGACCATTGTTTGGTATTGATTATAATAACAATTTTTATAAAGGCCTTGAATGGAGTAAATATAGCAATAATCGCGGACAAACAAACATACTAACAGTTCAAACTAAGATCCTCCATTTTTGAAGTCGGTTAATAATACACGCAGTCTGAAAGCACCCTAAGGCAGCGTTCTTACTGCATGTTCTATCACACGTCGCGCCGCGCCGCCTGTGTTGACATGAACCCGCCCACACGCGCCACGCGCAATGTGAACGGCTTGGCACCGAAGTGTTTTTTATTTGCCCCGCCCTTGATGTTACCGACTAAAAACGGATAGCACGCCACGACAGGTCTCCTTGCGCCGCGACACACCGTCGTTCCGTCGTCAGCCGTTCGCACTGCGAGTGGGGGCGTCGGTGCGCGAGATATCACATGCAGTCAGAACCCCGAATAAGCCGAACGCTGTACCCACTATATCAATTGCCTGGGTAGTCTTACCCAGGCAATTGATATTTATCATAGTACCTAGTCAGCAGTGGCGTACAGAGATTATGAGTAGGGTATGCAAAGTGAGTGACACTAATCGCAATAACAATAAATAATTTACATTGTTGTTAAATTGATTCCTGTTGATGACAGCTGTTCGCCTATGGTTTCAAATCTGTAGAGGAAAATAGGCGATTAGGTGGGAATAATTTAATATGTTGGCGATTTACCGGGTTGTATGGACGCATCGGGTATGTACTCATTTTATGCATATATGGTGTTGTCGCCACTGCTAGAAAGTGTCTTAAACGACACTTTCTTTGTGGGTGCAATTTCTTTGGCCATTTATACCACCGTCGAATGGTTTCTTCAAAACGTTCTATGGTCCTCTATACAACAATTTTTGCTAGTTGGGATACATACCAATGACTAAGATGAAGGGGTCTTTAAACTCCAGACCGCTGCAAGACTGGCAGCCCGGTCTACGCAGCCAAAAAGGGCGCCGAGTAATAGTAGTTTACCCGCGGCGGGATGCACGGGCAGCCGGGCCAGGTGCCAGCCCAGGGGCGTTAGGGTCTCGTCATCGTCTAGGGCTCCGCATCTGTACAGGGAATATTTTAATATACTCCACTAGTCGCACAACTTCGACTTCTTAATATAGTTCAATATATCACTCCACAGGTAGACTTTCAACCTACTACTCTTCTGTTGTATGCTACTGAGCCAAATGAGCAGCGATTGTTAAGAGGTAGTATCTACATATTTAATATAGGTAGGTACATTAAGGACTTTGACTTGAGAAACTATTTGAGTAAAATATCCAAATGTAGCACGCGCATAGACAATAGATTCATCTATTGTTTCTTGTGATTTTCCACCCGTGCTACGCACGACCGCATAAATTCTCTCAATTTGATATTAGAGAGAAATCATTGAATTAAAATAACATATGATATGTTATTTTTATTGGGAAATGTAGGAGTAAAGAACTCCTCTCTCGCTCGCTCCAGAAATTATCGTTTTCACCCGTTTATTGACAAAAAAACATTAGTTATTACAAAATTATATTCTACTAAGAACTTACTGTTGCAGATGTGTTATTGCCCGCTCTATTGTCGTATCGGCCGGCGAGTCAGGCACGTTACGCAGCGCATCAGCCGCTCTGCCGAGTCGTAGCCGCTTTATAGTCAGCACTGGCTCCAGAAGGTTGCTCCTTTGTAGTTCGGGCAGCAAACGATCGTCCAGTTTGGAAGCGCGGAACGATGTCAGCAAGTGATAGCAGATACCAGGTTGGCACCGACCGGCGCGACCACGCCTGTAATTTGAAAATGGTGGTTAACCTTTTTACTGAAAGGATTCTCGCCAAAATAGGAAATATATCGTGTCTGATGTAATGCCTGCGTGCGATGGTTATAAGGTTAAGGAACTTTATGGACAGTTAGTGAGATGATTTTTTCTATAATGTACAGGACGGTCAAAACGCTTACCTGATGGTAAGTGATACGTCTGACTATGACAGAGCGGCATTGAAGGAGACCAAAAACTGATAGACAGTTATTATTCTCCGTCAATGTAGTACTGCGCCTGACTCCAGAGACACAGATGTTAGGTCTCTTATACCCGGTTATTTCGCTAGCTACAGTGCCCAAATCCCGAAAACCTAAAGTGCATAAGACTCCTGTTCCACGGGACGATATTTGACACTGCGGTGGTACCTACCTAGACGACTTAGTATCGAGTCTACCACCTAGTAAAATGATTATTGAATAAAAACTTTTACACACTGACTTTTTACATGTCTGCATAGATAGCTTCTATAAACTTAGTAACATATCTAAGTCAAATGTCCCGCTACAGCACCAACGGTTCTTGTTGACTTCAACAAATTGTGTGGCAGCTCTAGCGCCATAAAATAACTTGATGCCAAAACATAACAACTATGCCATGATCAGTGGCGTGCACTCCATATATGCAAATAAGCAGTCCATACCCTATGCAGCCAGACAACCCAGGAAATCGCCAACATATTATATGCTCCCACTTATTCGCCCATTTTCCTTTACAGATTTGAAACCTTACGCGATCTGCTATCATCAACAGCACTCAATTTGACAAAAATGAAAATTACTTATTGGTTTTGCATACCCTACTCATAATATCTGTGCACACCACGGGCCATGATAGAGTCTGTGTGGAATGTTATTTCATTTTAAGATTAATGGTAATGGAGGTTGGGATCCCTATTAAACTTCTATTTTATTAAAGTATTTTACACTACAAACCTTTGATGCATGTTCGCTTGAGACACCCACTCAGTCTTCAAAGTAGAGAAGTAATGTTCAACATTTAGCCCGTTGTACTTGATTTTACCACAATCAACTACATATACAATATCATCTATTGTAATAGACGTCTCAGCAATGTTTGTAGCAACAACAACCTTCCTAATATTCCCAGGAGGTCGCTCAAAGATTTTGTGTTGTTCTAATGTCGGCAGTTTCGAATGAAGTGGGTATACCTCTAGTACTGAACCCATTTGAGATACATTCTCCTGTATTAACTTCATAAGCTTTGTGATTTCACCTATTCCTGGTAAAAATACCAATATGGCGCCTGGTGGTCCTTTGCATATAAGTTTAACGACTTCAAATACAAGATCAATATTTAATTCTTCTATTCTATGATCTTGTAGGGTACTATAGACGCTTGGTTTGAGTAACTTTTTGATGGATTCTAACCATGGGGCTGCAAATAATGTTCACAAATTGTTTAATTAATTACTTACGACATATGATGATATGTATGTCACATGGTACTTAATAAGTGCCAAATAATGGATGAAAATTACAACTCAATGGAATAAATATCATAAAAATAGATCATTACAGATTTAAAAAGGATTCATGTCCAATAAAACATATATGTATCTACCAATTTCAGCTTTATATTGTATTGCTTTTTCTGAACATTCTCTAACTGCTTCTTTAAATTTCCTTAGGTGTCGATGATGTGGTTTCTGTGGTGCTTTTTGGACTTCCTCTTTTAGCTGGAAGTTTGTACTTTGGAGTATTTCCTCCAGGTAAATGTCTGTGACGGGATACGCTAATCCTTCAATGTGAAACTTAGGACAGTTATTGAAGTATGCACACAACGTATCAGCATCCAAAGTTGCACTCATCAGTATTAACTTCAAATCTTTGCGCTTTGGTAAAATCTGAAATTAATAATGATTTATGAAAATAAGTTGTTGGAAGATAAACAAGCAGAATGTCCAGCATTTATGATTTGGTTCTTTATGTATGCCTGATAGTTCTATCTTACAATAGGCTTAATTTTTTTGTAAATACATTGTACTTAGAAACACCCAATAGAAACAGACAAGAATATGCACACAAATGTTTGTATTACCCAGAACCTGGAACTCTTGATTTAGTAGCCACGTCTTAACCATTACACCATTTTTTTCATAGATAGAGTGCAAAAAAGCTTGACGACTATTTGGTGTAATGGTTTAGATGTCAGCTAGTTTGATCCCTGGGCAGTACAAACATGGGTGCATGAACACGTCTGTTTGTATGGGTGATTTCTTTTTTTATATCTGATGGGCTTACTCTTGAGCACAGACTATCCTAGGGGAAGAGACGTGCTCTAAGATGGAGCGAGCTTGCCCAGAAAAAGCCTATTCACTCGTTTTTTGAATGCCACGGGGTTGTATGTGGCCGGAAACACGTATAAAATATACGCATGTTTGTGTTTGACGCTGTGTGCATGTCAGTAGATATTTATTTATTTATTTAAAATTATGTGTCAAATAGGCAAATGAGTAGACGGTTCAGCTGATGTGTAGCTACCGCCACATGGATACTCGTTACTTAGAATGAGCTATGAGTGTGTTGCTGACTTTGAAATGCGTGAGGACAAAGGAAAATGAAGTCTGTTAAAAGGAGTTTACTCTGCAAAAACAAAGCAGAGCATTATATTGTTTCCGACAGATTTTTGTTTATTTATCTCCTGCCGGCAAGGAGTAACTTGTGGAAAACGGCCTTGTAATAATACAACAATGTGTACCTGTTTCAGCATTAACATAGCAAAGTCGATGTGGCAATCCCTTTCATGGACCTCATCTAATATTACATGACTGTAGTCACCTAGTGCTTGATTAAGTTCCAAATCTACCAACAAAATTCCTGTAGTGCAGAACATTATGCTGCCACGTGGTCGACTTTCCGTTCTAAAATTTTCACACAATAATTTTTATAATTATTATAGGATTTGAAGAATATATAAAAATAAATTGATTAAAAAAAAATATTTTTGAGTAATAAAATTTAACATTTTAATAAAAGATATT
Source organism: Leucinodes orbonalis (assembly GCA_019425675.1). NCBI lineage: Eukaryota > Metazoa > Arthropoda > Insecta > Lepidoptera > Crambidae > Leucinodes > Leucinodes orbonalis. The sequence goes on along the minus strand of PQWD01014161.1, from coordinate 32,182 downwards.
ACTTTATCTATTTTTACATTGCCTTCCAATAAAAAAAATACTTACTTTTCCAATCTAACAGCATATCCAACAGAGTTACCCATTTTTTCTGCTCTCTCAGCAGCTACTCTTGCTGCTAGGGAGGATGCAGCTATGCGTCGTGGTTGAGTGACTAGAATTTTCACATTACCCCCTTTTTTATTCATAATTGCATCATCAAGAATAATTTGAGGTACCTTAAAGAAGCACAATATATTGTGTTGCTGATTTATTGTTAGTTGATATAGAAAACCATCTTTAATATTAAAAGACCTATCATTCCTATCAATAGTATTCATAAATATTATACACTGCTTTTATTGTATCTTCTGTGGTAATCTCAGCTCATTATATGTGCCCATTGAGGGGCACGAGCCTAAACGTAAAGAGTGTATAGGTGATAGTCATTCACATGGGCCAACCAATACAGACAAACATCTTCATGAACACAAATGTTTGTAAAGATCTGCCTGGGGTTCAAACCTAGAACCCTTGGTGTAGTAGATGACGTCATAACCATTACACAAAATAACAATTCATTTTATTTATTAAAAATTCATTATTAAAGTATTAATCAATAATAAGAAATTACCTGTGTTGATTTTCCACAGCCTGTTTCTCCACTTATGACAATAACTTGGTTTTCATTTATTATTTCCAATAGTTCTTTCCTTTTTTTATATGTAGGTAAAGTTTCTCGGAAACTCATCATTTTCTGATACTGCTTTTTTGTCATAGTATTTTGATGATCTTCATACAGTGCAAGGTTTAAACTTGATATATCACTATTTGTCTTAATAACATTGATGCCTTTGGCTAAACTTTCATCAAGCTTTTCTTCAAATGTACCAGTAATAATATCCTTATAACCATACTTAAAATAATCACCACCTCCTCTGAGGTTGAGTATTCTGTCATAGTTGACATCAGGATCATCATCAGAACCTATTTCAAATATAATCAGGCATAGCAGATGTACCTGGCTCAATATGTTGACTAGACTCTGTTTTAGTTTGCTTAAGCTTTGGTTCCATTACAAAGTTTTGATCCTCTTTTCTTGAACTATTTGTTTTGCTTGGTACATCCCTTTCGAGGTCCATCTTATGGATTATTGATGTATTTGTGGGATGTAACTTTACATTCTGTTTTTTGGCTAATTTTGCAATGCTTTTTAAGCTGTCAATTAATTTTGACACAACCAGTTTCGGCACATTTAATTTAATCTGTATGAGAAAATGAATGAATATTTTATTTTGTATGCTAATTTCATTAAATAAAATTAGATTCAAGAATTCTGAATAAAATGGATTCCAAAAAATTTGTAAAATAACAAGTACTCACACAGAATTCTTTTGTATTATTTCCTCTGTTGCGCTTATTGCGATCTCGGTAATAAAGACCTATTTCTTTACCTCTTAGTCCGAGTGGAGGTCTAGGTTTTCTGAAGTTAGCACTTTCCCAACCAGATTCTCCACCTCTTTGTCTTTGCCAATGATCTTTTCTTCGTGACATGATATAATAATTTATTTATTTATATCTTTCCTTTTATAAGTTAAAAACATTCGAATTGCATGCAGAGACTTTAAACACAAATAAAAACAGATATTATATACAAGCATGAGATTATACATATGACACATGTATGACAGGACAGAGCATAGATAATACAGATAAAAGGAAAGGACATAGTCAGCCGTCAGCAGTGTTTGCACTATAATAATTTCCTTTCCCCACGTCACAATAGGGAACATGCAAATGTAATATAAATGAATATTTTGATATTAAAATGTTAAAATAACATAAAAGAAGGGACACCGTAAGGTTTATATTTTAATTTACGATGTTTTTTAAAAATAATTACGAATTGAAATTACTTAAAACGGAACGTAAATTTAAACACCAATCACTGTCATTTACGTCATCTATGTATGACATATTATTTTTGACGTTAAAGGTTTAGTAAAAAGTGAACATTAAAACGATAAAACTGGCATTTTTCGAATAAAAATGAAATTTAGGACTGTAAAAGCAGTCTCCAGGAAACTACCAAAGTTAATGCTGACATGGTTGTAATTTATTTTTGTCGGAAGTGAGATTTACAAACCGCAATAAGCCTGATGCGAAATATGGACTTTTTACGGTACCTTATTGAAATATCAAAGCATAATGTCTACTGATAATCTAGAAATGATTGTTTTTCATCACCAAACATGAAAATGAAAGTAATGAGCAAAAAGAAAAGGTTATATTTTAACTCATCACAGTGTGAGCAGAAACTGCTTGGAAAAGGCTGTCCTGAGGATTTCCACATGGAACTGTGTGCAGTCCTCATCCATGGCACTTACACTACACTCTAAAGATGAACCAGGAACAAATAAGAAATAATAATAATTTCCTTTGTTTTAAAAAATCATTATTTTATATATCAAAATTGTGTAAGTTTTTATGTTTTTGTGACTGTAATATAATAAATCAATATTAAACTTGGTGTATTTGGAATTATTTACTTACAAGAATTTAACATTTTTTTTATTATTGGTGATTGAGGTGTCAAAGGTATTATTCTGTTTTAGCATTCAAAAATATGGGGTATGAGCACAGACATCCGAATATACAATTAGACTGGACAAGCCGCCAAGTTTATAGGCAGTCCCAGTGTCGCAATATCTTTTCGGTTCTTACCTGTGAAAAGTTATAATATTTCTTGGTAAATTACTGATTCATTGCGATGATGGCATGTTACAATTGCACAGGATGGTATTTTAGGAAAAAACGGTAATTTTCTTCTAATATTCGTGCGTCTTGACTCGTCTCACAGAGCGTAAACTGGCAGCCAGTGTATGCTCGTTGAGCTTACATTTGTCGCACTTAAAAACGCGGCTTGTCCCATCTCCTGTATTGGGAAATCTGTGGGTGAGCATCTCTATTACAAAGTTTTTAAACTTTTATGATTCCTATCTTTGCAATAAAAGTTATAGACAACTTTGTTATTGTATTGTATTAGGTAGGTAAATATGTTTGTTTTTCAACAAGCAGATGAAAAATAACAAGTATATTCTAACATCATAGTCGTCTTCACCGCATCGAAAATTAGTTTGAGGAATAATTCATTCGTCTTCAAAGCTCGAAATCTCTTTATCCCGGTTTTGTGTCAGTCAAAAACAATATAATTGTTATTAGATGAACACATTGGCACAAAGTATGGTCAAGGCGGCTTTATTTCCGGAGTATCAATTCATTAAATCCATACATTATCAGTTACTTAAAAATCTTATAAATTAGGTCTCGACAGTCGAGAAAAAAATGCAAAATACATTCACATATCTGACGTCAAACGTCACGCCAGCCCATTTTGGCGCGAAATTTGAAATTGTCAATTTCAAACCGCATTTATGCAGAAAATGACAGTTTTTTGATTTTTAAATATACTTGTGGTCTATTCCAAATGTAGTTCTTTAAAATAAACACAAAAATAAAATTTGTGCATCTTCCCTATTGTGATTTCCCCTTCCCGAGACTTTTTCCCCTCAATAACATGGCTTACTAATGCCAAAAGTGTGACCCGCTTTAAAAAAAACTAAGCATGAATAAAATATATTTGAAATGTTCATATTTTGTTTATAGCCTTATCAGAAATATATAAAACTTGTGGCTGTATACTCATTTCAAGACAGTTTACGCAATCAGCATACACATTTTAACCAAGAATAGTATTTATAGCCTTAAACGGATTAGAAATAAGGTAAGTATACGTCACCTGCACTGTTTCTTGAATACGGTTACACGCTAGTACGCAATGATCAAAAAGTAGTGCCGAAAATTTCTGCAATACTTTAGTATACATTTTTCCCATGATTTCTCCTTTTCATATCTTTCCTCTTTTTCTTCCCCTCTGAACCCTAATTTCCCCACAAAAGGGGAACTTTTCCTCAATGTGGAGACACTGCCCGTCAGTCAGAAGACATGTTTTTTTTATTCGTTCCGATTCAATCAAATAGTTACTTTATATTCATTCATCATCAGCTCATTGAACGTCCCCATTAAGAGACACGAGCCTACCCGTCAGGATGTTTAGGCCTTAGTCGTCCACGCGGGCCCAGTGCGGATTGGCCGAATTCACGCACAATCTTTAAATCTCTTCGTAGGCGTTCTCAGGTTTCCTCACGAATGTTTTCCTTCACCGTAAGGGCGTCGGGGCGTAAATATTGAAAATACATTGGTGCGTGGTGAGATTTGAATCTCAGCCCTTCCGGTAGGGGGGCAACAGTTCACACTAGCGGTGCGCGAATTGTGTCTTTAGAAAGAAAAGATAGGTTTATATCTTTTCCGTCCTCGGATATGTATCTCTATTTCATATCTTCAACTCTTTTAACCCATCAAAGGTCAGTTAATGCAAAATATGTCTTAAGTCTGTGATATAAGGTCCATAATGTTAGTTAACTTTTAAAAAGTTGAAGATATGTTTACATTGAAATCAACTCTTTTGTCTATATCCATATCTGCAAGCCGTCTCTGCTCTCTTTCCTATTTTCGTATAGCGCGCTTGCGCTTACTCTTTGTTACGAATCAATATATCATTTAATTCAAAATCTGTCTTGAGTGTACGGCATAGAGCTTATAATATTAGCATAGACATATTATGAGGTAGACAGACTGTATATTGAAAGGCGGTGTCTAATTTTTGTTAGTGTGCAGTTACAGATTTGTATAAGTGTGCGTCACTAGAGATGTGACCTTGGTATCGAACATATTGCTAGAATTAAGCCGGGCGTCGTCGTCGCACCTGCAGAATTAGATGATTATAAATTGTGTTAAAAATAACATGGAGTCAGATACAGCAACGCTGTTAATTTTATCTACAACAAAAATTAAAATAAAGCGTTACCATAGTAAATTTCATAGGTTCCCGAAATGTCCACAAATCAGAGAAGAATGTGTTAAAAGTGTAAGGCGTGAAAACTGGGAGCCTACGAAGAACTCCAGGCTTTGCTCAACTCACTGTAGATATCTGATTGAGGACAAAAACAAATTGCAAATTGATAATGGCCAAGTGTGGTAGATTCAAAATACTTTTTAATTTCTTTTTAGGGTTCCGTAGTCAAACAGCAAAAAACAGAACCCTTATAGATTCGTCATGTCTGTATGTTTGTCCGAATATCACATCAACTTTTCTCAGAAAATTTAAAAACTATAAAAATATTCTTATAATTTTGCAAGAACATATTTGTGTTCTGTAATCCACATTATAATTTTAACAAAAAAAACATGAAAAAAACAATATTTTTAGGTCGCATATTTTAAACTGAAACTTTTTTTTCATGATACCCACTATTGTGGGTTATCAATGTTTGTATGTTAAAATGATAATGAGGCTTTCAGTATATATTTTTAAATAAAATAATTTTTAAGTTTGAGTTTGTGAGTGTTATTTAAAATTTGTTATTTTACCGTAAAATAAATATAGTCTATTTAATACCTACCAATAATATTTTGTTATTTTGTTCAACATCATCTAATTTTTCACCCAGGAAGACCAAACTTCAAAATTTGCGTATAAAATTATTATGGTAACGCTTATTTTAATTTTTGTTGTAGATAAAATTAACAGTGTTGCTGTATCTGACTCCATTATTTTTAACACAATTTATAATCATCTAATTCTGCAGGTGCGACGACGGCTTAATTCAAGCAATATGTTCGATACCAAGGTCACATCCCTAGTGACGCACACTAATACAATTCTGTAACTGCACACTAACAAAAATTAGACACCGACTTTCAATATACAGTCTGTCTACCTCATAATATGTCTATGGCTTAATCTAAGAATATTAGTATACTTCTACGGAGTTAAAGAGTTGAAGATATGTTTTAAAATGTTGGGAGTTGAAAGATAAGTTTGCTAGGGTTCGGATATGTATCTTTTTTTCATATCCTCTCTGAGTTACCCACGTCTAGTTCACACCATTGATCCACTGACGCTCTAAAAAGTCCTCGTAGACGTAAGATAGGCAGAATATTCTTAGACCCAAGTAAGTAACAAAAACAATTTTGAAAATAAAAAAAATGTCATAATACTTTTACGTCAAAAAAGTAATTCCAAAATTCCTTCTCGAGTTCTTTCTCTAGAATCTTGTTTCCTCTTTCTGTCTCAAAATGTAATTGGAAAAAATAAAAACAGATTTATACGATCTACCTAAGTTTTAAATGTACCATTTAAAAACAAAGCCTAATAAAATACCATGTTTTTAAAATACGTAGGTTCTTAGTTTAATTTATTATATGTTATAAGTATAATTTCTTTTGTGGTATTTTCATATTTTGTAAGGTTTTCATAAAATCATATTTAATGTATTAACCCCAAATAAAATGTTTTGTCTCACAAAATACTTATTTTCTTTATTTGAAAAACTCATTTCAGGATTATTGGTCCCTGATGTGTCGAGGTCGAAAGAAAAGGATAGTAACTTTGATAATCATTCTAATGTTTTTAGTTAACTCAATGCTATACGTTAGTCTAGAGTTGTATAATACAATAAAACGGAAACACAAAGACCCCTGGTATAAAAGGTAAGACAATCTCTTGTGTAATTTTATTAGATTAATAAAATCTTACTTATTATAAATACAACTTATTAAAAATAACCTTATCTCTACTAATAAATAAACTTTCTTGTGTAAGGTAATCCTTACACAAGAAAGTTTATGTGGACATTATTTTGATATTAATTTAAACCATGGCTTTCATTCATAAGTTCATAACTGAAAAAATATTTTAAATTTTACGAAAAATAATTACTGTTATTTAAACTTATTAATAATACTTTTTGATCAATACTGTTTTAATGATTGGCTTTCATTGAAAAGAACATTAACTTAAATTGGTAAATTAATTAAATATCTACTGACATTTGCATGCCATCTAGCTCCAAGTTAAGGGTGAAGCCTGTATTTAATTGAAAGACACTTCTTAAAAAAATAATGTTTCAACAACTTATTTAACAAAAAGTCAATTCACCATCAAAACAAAACAGTTTTAATAATTTATACATGTAAAATTTTTCTTTCAGTTTACATTTTGATGAAAATTCATATGTGGATAAAAATGGAATGCGTGTTGTGGTGGGACACTATGTGGGAGGCAACAGCGGCGGGAACTTGTCAGAAGGTACTATCAGTAACTCATTGAATCCAGACATAATAGGAAATCGATTGTGTTTGGTGTCTTAAGGCATCATTAGTGGGCAAAGTGTTAAATTTTTATTAACATCTTGTGACTACAAAACATCCATACTTGAAATGAGAGTTTCAAATTAAAGAGATGTAACAAACAAAAAAACAAAATTTGTTTTGTTATTTTACAAGGCAATCATTATGTATGAAACAACAATCTGTATGTGTATTTATAATAAAAGCATAGAATGCTTTTTTATTTAAATTAAAAAGTAAATAATTAATGTAGTTCTCATTAATAGCAGTACTAGGAAATTGTAAAATAAATAATTAATATACATTTAAATAGTGACAAAACAGTAAATTTTGACTTACACTAGTTTAAAAGGTAACAATTGCTGCTACTCTCATATATTTAATTGTTTTGTTTGATTTGATTGTTTTTCTCTTTTCATTGTTTTGTCCGTTGTACAAACTAATTGTGCTTATGTTATTATAACATGAATAAAATTAACATGTTTTTATACCTTTTTTCTTTGAATTTTTTTTTTAAGAAAATGAAAAAGAGTGTTTAGTCAGTTAAGGTCCTTAAAGAACACTTATGAATGTCAAATGAAGCTACCACTGGTTCGGGAGGTAGTTTTCCACTGAGAAGAAACCAGCAAGAAACTCAGTAGTTACTATTATTGTGTTGAATACAGAATCATTTGTAATCAAAATAATTATATAAAGCATATTATCTTTACAATTTTTATCATATTAAGTATTGATAAAAATATAATAATCTTCAAAAGTACTATTAAGTAGTTAAGTATTATATAAATTTAAATAGAGGATAACAAAAAAAAAACAAAGTAGTGCAGGCGTGGAGATCAACATGTCCATGAGTTTTTATCATTTATATAATCTTCAATACTATAGAAAGCTTTTTTTATTAAAATCGACTTTATATGAGACTTAAACTTATGCAGGGGTAAATCAATTACATTTTGTGGTAGCTTATTAAATATTTTAATGCTTAATCCCACAAATGAGTTCCTGACCTTATGCAATCTGAGATTTGGAACGGCAAGTTTGTGTTTGTTCCTAGTGTTCAAACTATGATTATCTGACTTTTTTGAAAATACATGTAAATTTTTGTGTAAAGTTAAAATACTTATTTGTTTAAATAATTCCCTTAGTGAGTCACGTGATTTAAGGCCGTATATGGCACGGATGGCTCTTTTCTGCAATACAAAAATTGTTTGTAGATCAGCAGCAGAACCCCACAAAAGTAGACCATAAGACATCACGCTGAAAATAGTTAAAATACACAAGTCTTGCAGTCTCAATATCAGTGAGACTTCTTATCTTCCTTACAGCATATGCAGCGGAACTAAGCTTTCCTGCCAAAGCTGCAATATGGGGACCCCACTGCAATTTTGCATCTAATTTTATACCCAGGAAAATGGTTGAATTTATTACTTTTATTATCTTTCTAGAGGCAGTACATAGCAACAATTATGCACCAGAAGTAGGTGCAGGAGAGGGTGGAAGGCCAGTAATGCTTTCTCAGAGGGAACTTATAACTGCTCGAGAATTGTATGCCCTCCACTCTTACAATATACTTGTCAGCGATAAGATATCCATAAACAGAAGTCTTCCAGATGTGAGAAGTGATAGGTAATATTTTGTAATATTGATACATTGTCATAGACAAAATTTTTATTGATAGTATTTAAGTATGTGTGTTTTTTACATTGGTAGGTAAGCAGCTTTTCTAAAGCTGATTTAGCTGCATAAATGCAGCCATGATTCATAATTACAAACATCCAGAATTGAAATTTTTTTGTCTTTAGACCTTAAATCAAAAATATATATATTGTCTGTATTAAAATTATTTTAAGCATATGAGATAAACTCTATTATTGTTGATATTCAAATAATTACATTCATAACACGAAAATGTATTATTTTGAATTTTGTATGTAATATTTAAGATTATGGTTGGATAAAATTTACACAAGACCTTTTTTCTAGGGTTAGAATTTTCTTCTGTATTGTTGTTGGTTTAGAATAATTATGGCCTGTAATTTTTCAATGTTTTGTTTTCAGTTGTAAGGAAATAGAGTACAATTTAGATAATTTGCCAACAGCCAGTGTAATCATAGTGTTTCACAATGAAGCATGGTCCACACTTATGCGTACTGTTATGTCTGTGCTAATGAGATCTCCACCAAAATTGCTAGAGCAGGTAACAATTAAGTTTTTGTTTTATAATATTCAGTCTAATTTAGTAATAAGAAAATTAAAACTAAAATACCCAATTATTTGTACTGAATTACAAAGTGTTACCTTTAGAGACCTTTCCACACATAAAGCATCTCTAAGAACTTATGAAATTGTTATATTCTAAAAGAAAAAGGTTTATTCATCAAAAATAATATGAATAAATAATCAATTAAAATGAAGGAGACCTGCAATGCTGTTCTGTTACGGACGGGTGCGACAGGCCGGCAACGCATTTCAGTGCCCTCTGGTATTGGAAATGTACATGGGTGGCTCGGTGTCATTTACCATCAGATGAACCGTTTGCCCCCTATAACATAAAAAAAGAGATGGGTTTACTAGCCGTCCTAGATAACACTTTAAAAGCTAATCACACCTAAAGGCGTTAGAGACAATAGATTTTCTGGATTGACATGTGTCTGGATTCCAGGTGTACAAAGGTAACCCTTTGTAATAACTACAAATGAACTATGTGGTAGACTCGATACTGACTCGTCTAGGTAGATATCACCGCGGCGCCAGATTTCGTCCCGTGAAACAGGAGTGTTTGCACTTTGGGTTTCGGGATGAGGGCACTGTAGCTAGTGAAATTACCGGGAATAAGAGATCTGTTGTGTCTGGTGTCGGGCGCAGTTCGGCATTGACGGAGAATAATGACTCTATCAGTTGTTGGCTTACTTCAATGCCGCTCTGTCATGGTTAGGCGTATTATTTTTACCATCAGGTGAGCGTCCTGACCGTCCTGTACACTAATAACATAAAAAAAATGTTACAGATAATTCTCGTAGATGATGCCAGTGACAGAAGATATCTGGGGAAAGAACTAGATAATGCTGTACAATATTTGGAGAAGGTGATGGTATTGAGAAGTCCCGTGAGGTCTGGGTTGGTCGGCGCTCGGTTGATGGGTGCACGAGCTGCAACAGGGGATGTACTGGTCTTCTTCGATGCTCATTGCGAGGTATGTATATTTTTTTATTCAATAAGTATGTATAAGCTATTACAGGTTCAATTACCCGATTGTTCGTTCAATTGCACATTAAGCCCAGGACAGTAGACATTAACATCCTCCTTATGCAGAATTTTCATTCATAATCACGTCGCTCGCTGTCATGTTATAGTACTCATAGTGACATAGTGGTATTCTCGTGGTTTTGATTTTGTACCCTTTTAATAACGCGTTAGGGTCAAAATTTTAATGAATAAATTTATGTATCAAAATATAACAATTAGTCAATGTATGTGTCAAGCGGCTCGGTCATTTTTTCTATCTATTTATTTTATTGTTTATCTAAGGTCACAGCCCAATCACCCCATGGCAGTGTTGTGTGAAATCCTGTTCTCTGCTGTGAGACAGTATACGGATGAATGATGATGATGAAGTTTGTATCAATACATCATCTGGTGGTAGCCACTATCAACTGCATTACACTTTCGGGATTACTGGAGTTTTACAGGATGCTAGCTTAGTATAAAGATGAATCTAAGAATTTTATTATCTATCCTATCACTGCTGTGCTTATGCCCAAGTGATATTAAATCTATAAAGATGGGCCGGGTCCTGAACTTTAAGACGATATCTCAAAGGGAAGCGAGTCACAAAAGTTCTTTAAGGTCGAGGTGACTACAGGTCTGTATTACCCTAATAAGCCTCCAAAGCTTAAATAATAATATAAATTTCACTTTTGTTTATAACACTTATAAATGATACTGCAGAAACGGGCTAGATTTTTGTATGTTGTCATCTGAATGTGAAAATATTTATATAACTATGCAAAAAGTCAAACTTATTATATATTCAGCTTTTGACTGCATTATTTATATTTAATTGAATTTCGTACTAAGGTATATGCTACTAAGAACCGTCCTTGCTGAGGTAAATAATTTAGACAAACAAAATCTGTGTCTCAGTATGATGAGCAAGATAGGGGGGGATTTGTACCTAATTGAGATAGCTCATCTCAGAGGTTGTGACCTGGGTCTGAGACCTCTTAACGATACTTATTTTCAGTATATTTTGATTATGAATAATAATTTACTGTGACAATTATTTAATCTTAATTATTTATTAAATTTTAAATGTTAATTAATCACATGACATGACTCTCTCCTTATAATAGTTGTAAATGATATACGATTACATTGTTATAGTTAAGTATGTAAATTTTGTAAGCCAGAAATGGTAAATGTGCTGTACTTATATATATATTTAAAATTGTCACCTATAAAATAACCACATTTGAACAAATAAATGATTTGATTTGATTGATTTGATTTGATAAAATTTAAAAATATATGTTGTGTCGCCATATTGTCCTTTTGTATCTGTAAGTGACTACATTATAGCATTACCTATTATACATAAAAGACCATTAAATTTAATGATACCAGTTCATCTCAACAAGTACTTTTAAAATGTTCCTATTAAGATAGGTAAATTTGTTAATAGAAATATTTAAATGAATTCAAATAATATACAAATGTTTATAACACTGTGCTGTTGCCTTACAGAGGCAATCATAGTTATCGTTTGGCATCAGTGCACGACCTTCAACTCTTTTGGTATGAAGCAGTGTGATGCTTGATAACAGTTCTTGTTGTTTTAATTTATGTTGTAATTTTTCATTGTGTAAAATGGAATTTTAAAATAGAGGTTAATTAATTGCGTTAAATTCAAGGGCGACGAGGTTGTTCTGAAATAAACACAGGTAACTATTATAGCGCGGAGGACCGGGATTACTGGCGCAGTAAGATGGAGACCTGTATCCAGCAGGGGACTGAGATAAATTGAAGGGAGAAAATACTATACTGCAAAACTTAGTATTTAGTTTAATGCCTTTTTGATTTCATTATGCAATATTTGATGTATTTAAATTAGCGTCAATAGAAATATGTTCTTCATTTAATTATTATAAATTTGTTTATGTTACATATTTGATTTTGTTATTCACTAAAGAATCGGATCTCAGTTTCCCATACCAGTTAGGTTGATTTTATGAACCATCTTTTTCATAATGTTCACGGGTAGCTTTTAAGGATTTTTAATACCAATGTACATCATTCTTCAAGTAACATGATGATTTTGATGACCAAAGTCCCATGAGGATATAATTTTGTATGAGATAGTATTTTTATATCACTTCAGGTGACCCAGGGCTGGTTGGAGCCTCTGTTAGAGCGAGCTGGCAGCGACGACGTGTTTATATGCCCGCACATTGATCTGCTGTCTGAGGAATCGCTGGCATACACAAAAAGCATCGACGCCCACTGGGGCGCGTTCAGCTGGCGCCTGCATTTCCGCTGGCTTATGCCAAGCGCCGAAGTTATGAAGAAAAAGTCAGAGAATCCATCCAAACCTTACCCCACACCGGCGATGGCTGGGGGACTCTTCGCAGTGAGGAAGAGCTTATTCTGGCGATTGGGGGCTACGATGATGATGATATGGGAGCTGAGAATTTAGAGCTCTCTTGGAGGGCATGGCAGTGTGGCGCAAGAGTCGAAATCACCCTGCTCCAGGGTAGGACATATTTTTAGGAGACACAGTCCTTATAAATATCCTGGCGGTGTTTCGAAAGTGTTGAACTCCAATTTGGCAAGAGCCGCCACGGTATGGATGGACGAATGGGCCGATTTCTTTTTTAAATTCAACCCGAGTATAGCAGCAATTCGTGACCAACAAGAAGTAGGTCAAAGGGTTGAACTGCGGAAAAAATTAAATTGCAAGAGCTTTAAATGGTATCTAGAGAATGTATGGCCTCAACACTTCTTCCCGACTGATGATAGGTGGTTTGGAAGGATTCGTAATGACAGGGGCGGGTGTTTAGGCGTCACGTCTGGAACACCTGGACTAGGCGGGCCTGCTGCAGGTATTGACTGTGGCAACGATTTAGATATAGATAGAATGATAGTTTACACGCCAGATGGTAAAGTTATGGCAGATGAAGGGTTATGTTTGGAGCAAGGCAATGGTCGTGCAGTTTGGAAAAGCTGTAGCGATAACCCTAAACAGATCTGGGAACAGAAAGGGCCTAGATTAAAAACAAAAAGCGGCCAGTGCTTGACGTTAGTGAAAAATAATAGCAAGAAAGGTGTCGGCGAGCCACTTACGGCCAAAAGATGTACAAGTACCGATGTAGGACAGATTTGGCATTTCGAACGTGTGCCTTGGCGTTAAATGTGATATTATAAAATAGTGACTAGACTAATACTCAACCATAAATGTATGATCTGAAAGTACATTTTCTTAATGAATATTAGAATAACGGTGGCACCATCTGTGTTCTTTTAAACCAAATGTATGTGGGCCCGACACTTACATCATTCGATGATACCACTTTTATGAAAGTCATAGGTATTTTGATGGGTATTCACAATTTAAAAAAATAAAGTAAACAGCTGAATCTAGATTGAACAAGATGAAAATTATTAGTAACATACGTTTACTAAGAGCCAGTAATCATGCGTAGTTTATAAATCGCACGCACTTTAATGATTTTTACTTTTTATACAATGTGGCTAAAGACACTTAAAAGCCTTATTAGAGCCTAAAAGCAAAATTATCATTAGATAAGTACAAACAGTGTAAATTAATAACATATGATTTAACTGTGATTAATGATATAATATTATTATAAAGTTAAACTTAATTTTATTGTTTATATTAATAGATTAAAAAACTCGTAATATGGTTGCTATAGTGTGCAAATATATCAATGATATGGCCTCCACTGTAATTATGTTCATTATAAAAAGTTTTAATGTTCTAGTTTAACCATAAATTGTGATATTTTTAACGGTATGTATAAGAGTAAGAATTCGGTAAGAATACGAATTGAAATTTGAATCTTCAAGACCCTTTTAGTTTGAAGTTTTTTGTGTACTCGCATTTATTTTTGATATTTTTAAAAATTATATTCTCTGTCCGTTTTCTTATTTCTAGTCTTTTGTATTATACTCGAATCGAGATTTATTATTTTATATCAATTAATAGTTTCCAGTGATTTAGAATTTTGAATTTTCAGTAATATATCTTAAACATCTCAGTAAGACAAAAATTTTTCTTCAACTTGTTTTGGCAAGATGCAATTTTCACAGGCCAACACTTCGAGTTTATAATGAGCTTAATAGTTCTATCAATGTTAAATCAATTTGCATCACATCAATTTCATCAAGCAATTATGTATGTTATTTCGACTTTATGTATGCATAAGTTTATTGTAGTAGTTATGCCGTCCTTTGAGAGATTTATTTCTTAGCAAAATATTAAATTTGCGTTTTTAAATTTAATTAATACATAACTAATATGTTATTTTTTTCACTTAATTATTTTTAAACGCAACATGTACAATTTTAATAACCCTACTTATCATTTTCATATTAGTTGTTTACTTCTTATGATCATAAATTACAATATACAGTACAATTAGCATTTAGTTTAAGGTGCTTATAATTAATATTAAAGACAATTCGTAACATTCCAAATAAAATAATTAATACGAATATTTTTATTTATTTTTTAAATATATAAAAAGCATTATACAAAAATATTAATATACAGATATGTGAATATCATCTGAGAACATAGAACATAATAAGAGATATTATTGATATAATTATGTTTATTTGAACAGACCCTGCATGATTGCAGTTGTTTCCATTGCATATGAAGCAGCGCGCATCGCTGTGCCCTCTCGCTCTTTCTACGGCAACTAGAGCAGTGCAGACTGAGTCTACTTGTGCTCTTGGTATACAGCCACGTATAACATCCACAGTGCTGCCATCTGGAAAAGTCATATAAAAGCTTTTAATATGTTTGTGCACATCGATCTCCTGATTTCCTGAGTGACCGGTCAATACGAGTAGTCATTGATGGCTACTGTTCTGACCTCCAGCCTATTGACGCCGGCGTTCCTCAGGGATCGGTCCTATCCGCAACTCTATTTTTGCTACACATAAATGATTTGCTTATGCCCGGTATCATTGGGTATGCAGACGACAGCACAGTTACGGTATAGATATTATCGGATGCAAGGGTCAGTAAGAAAAACCCAGTCTTGTCGAGAGGCCATGGTAAGCCTTGTGGATGCGTCCCTTCAAGCAGTCTCCTCTTGGGGTGATGCTAATCTGGTGACGTTCAACCACAGATTTCCAATACAGGAGATGGGGCAAGCCGCGTTTTTAAGTGCGACAAATGTAAGCTCAACGAGCATACACTGGCTGCCAGTTTACGCTCTGTGTAAGTCGCGTCCAGACGCACGCATTTTAGAAGAAAATACCGTTTATTTTCCAAAATGCCGTCCTGTGCAATAGTAACATGCCATCATCGCAGTGATTTAGTAAATTTAGCAAATAATGGAATAACTTTTCACAGGTAAGAACCGAAAACTTTGATTTATATAATTAAAAAAGGATATTTAAACGAATCGTCCGTTTTTTATTCATGAAAACATATCACTGTAAATTCTTTGTAACGATCTCGGTAGTTATATTACAATGCGGCTGTGCTAACTGTTCGTCGGTTCGCAATTCATAATATGCGCGCAATGGTTAGCGAACATTACTCGTGTTCCACTAGAACCATTATTCGGTAGTACGGCCCCTGACCGCGTCCGTTGGTACAAACGCCTAGTGAGAACCATTTTATCGACCCACCTATCGATATATTCGTATGCAGTCTTGTATGGAAGCGGAAGGTTTTTGTTTATTATTTTACGTTTGTATTTTTTTATATCCTCGATTCTACTAACAGTATTTAAGAAATATTTTGAGGCTATTTTATTTATATAAAGTTATTTATATCTTTTATTCGATATTTAAGTTTTGTTTAAAAACATAAGTACATAATAAGCGAACAAAGTTGATAAGAATCACGACGGCTATTGGCTTTTTATCAATGGTGACTGTGAACACGCCACGGCCATTTTTAATTTGTGAATGTGGTTGTAAGGATTTTATAAAATAATGAACAAATAGTGATTTATTTTATAACTTTTTAACATTTATCATTATATTATGTCTGCCCTTTTCTGAAGCTATTCTATAGTAATAGTATCTAATATTTAAGGTTCCCAGAAGATCAGCGTTGTAAGTTTTACGTTTATTATAACATGGAATAAGTAACCCTTTACAAGACAAATATTTATGTTAATTTTACCATATCTACTCGTACATACTCGTATCTGCTTGGGTGTTGCTATTTAAAAAAATATATGTTTTCATTCTAAACATTATCTCTTGAAATGTAATTAAAATTTACTTTCGCTGTATTGATTTTTAGCGATGATATGATATACATACGTCGATCGATAATTATAGTTCTAATAAAATGAATAAAGCTACGCGGCTTAATAATATTGTTTAAATAATATTATTAAAGTTCCTCAACATTATTAATACACCAATAATATATTTCATTTAAAATTAACATTTATTTCACGTAACCCAAAATTAACAGTAGGATTTTTATTTTGAATCTTCGTGCAGGTAATAGAAAAAGTATCGATTCTATCGATATAACGCTTCCCCGCATGGATCACCGCGTTCAAGGTGTCCGTGATTGGGTAAACATTGACCAATGACGAGTAATATTATTAAGTGTAAGTATTTTTAATGTGTGTGTGTAAGTTGAAATTGCGACATTGGGTCTTCTTATAAACTTAGCGACTCGTCCGGTCTAATTGTTATTCCGATGTCTGTGCGTTCAACGCTACCAAACCACAGGCGTGTCTGTTCTCCACGAAACGGAGCAAATTCGAGCTTGCTCCGACTTTCCGGAATGTACCTGTCGCAGTGACTGATAGCCTAGAGCTTCTTGGTGTTCATCTCACTGACAATCTCAATTTCGGCCAATATATCGAGTCCAAAGCAAAGACTGCAGCAAAAAGCTTGGGATCCAAGGTTAGGCGTATTTCACCCCAGGACAGCTTCTAGCATTATATCAAGCCCAAGTCTGGTCTTGTATGAATACTGCTGCCACCTATGGGATGGATCAGCCAAATACAACTGCTGCTTTGAACTCGATTGAGCGGCGTGCTGAGCGGCTCATTGGCGACCCTACTCTGACTGACGCTAAGCTGCAAAGCCTCGAGCATCGTCGTAGAGTTGCACGGCTGTCGGTTTTTTACAGGCTACATTTCGGTGAGTGTGCGATGGAATTACACGCGTTAATTCCACCAGCCCGTTTTCACCATCGGGATACAAGACGGAGGCGAGCGTTCCATCCTTACGTGGTAGACATTCCACACATCCGCACAGCCCGCTTTGGTGCCTCGTTCCTAATGCGCACCGCAAAGGAATGGAATTCTTTGCCTCCTTATGTGTTCCCCGATCATTACAACCTGGCCGTCTTCAAGGCAAGAGTGAATAGGCTGTTTCTAGGCAGGCATGATCCATCTTCGGCCGCATCGTCACTTACCATCAGGTGAGATGGCGTTCAAATGTCTGCCTATAAAGGTTATAAAAAAAAAAAATCTCCTTGTTTGAAAATAAATACCTATCCACTGATATTCACACAGCGCCATCAAGCTTTAACTAAGCATTAGCCTGTAATATGGGTTCTAAACAACGGATAATACATACAAACATACTTGTCCTTTTTTCGTAAATACATACTTGCCCCTTTTTTTCGTAAATACATACATATTATACTTCAATAGACTTTACTAGAGAACGCGAAAACGGCTAAAGTAAGTTTCAAAGATTCCCATTGTCTCGTTCGCTATTTTAACAGGATTCTGTATCAGAAACAATAATTCTATGATCGATTAAAATGCGCCATAAAATTAAAATTATGATACTAGGAGACATTAATTGAGCACATAACATTATTTTTTCCTTTGTAGGGTTTTACGCTTCAGAGGCGAGCTCAATGCACGTACTGTACTGTAATGTACTTACACGTCGTGTCATCAGGACTGGCAACCATTTTTAAACACCTATATTCTATAGACAATTTGCTGTCCGTGGTCGGTGGTGGGTGTCCAAAGTTGTGGACCCATTGTGCAGTAACCCAATTTGATGGATGGCATTCGACCATACGGCCGGGAGCAATAGCTTGGTCGGAATAGCAGCTTAGGCAGCGCTGCTCGAAGCAACTCTCCGAGGATACTGAAAAAAATACCAAGTTTATTTATTTATTATTTTATTTATTGGTATGCCAACAGCACATATACTTAACTAAGAATATATCAAATATTTAATTAATGTTCTAGTACATGCACCAATAACAGGTATACACAGCATCCTTTTGTAAGTAGTAACAAAGAGCAACAAGAAGATAACAAAGAAGTATTTAATATTCTTCGTTCCCATAGTTATATAAAAATATAACTATGGGAACGAAGACTGCTTAGCAGGTAAGCTTAGCAGTTCTCTTTTGAATTTCTGGTAGGTGTCGTGGAAAATATCAATATCAATCTTTGGGAAAATTTTACGATAGTAACTATATTCGTCATAAGATCTTGGTAGCGGGATAAGTTATTAGTCATTTGTTAAAATCGCTGGTCATCATTTTAACGAAGTAGTATGGGTGTGGCGTATTAACTACAGGCCTCCACACAGGATATAGAGCTCATGGCGTAGGAACTTAACCCCCCAAACAGGCCCAATGCGTTTTTTTGCGGATGGACATTTTGCTCTTGAACGCAGATGGCGTTCATAACTTCGCAGAAGTGACGAGCGTAGATGACTCTCTTAGCCAACAACCCAATGCGGATTGTTATTATTAACGACTACCATACCAGATAGACGAATTCACGTGCAATTCGAAGTACGAAATCAGATTTATTTTTAGACAATCAGATGATTCCACAGCGTCCTAAGCAAACTGGGTAAAAACGCACAAAGAAGGACCCTCGGATCACGCAGCGACAAAAGACACTAGTCCAAGAAGGCAGTAACGTATATCATATGACCCATTAAAGCAGATATGCAATATTAGTTTATGTTACGAGTAGTTTTGTTTATGTATTTAGGAGGCGTTCAAGTAATCCGTAACGCAATTTGGGGGAAGGGGGGGTCTCGTAAAACGTTACGATGTGTTACAGGGGCGGAGGGGTCTTTCTTGCAATACGTTACGTAACATTGTTTTTTTTTAAATAAAAAATTAGGGAATTAAAACTCCAAAATTGGCATCCCTTGTTTGTATTAGTCTGGTCGTCATTTTTTATTTGTTCTCGCAAGCTGCCAAACCTTTTTGTTATTATTTCACGGGGAATCCCTAGATTGTATTGTAAATAAAATCTGTAACAAACTTTTTTTGCGACTTAAGGGTAAAAATGGTCACTTGTGTTACGTAACGTTTAAAGATTGGGAGGGGGAGTACAGAAAAAAATTACGGTGCGTTACTAGGGAAGGAGGGGGGGGTCAAAAATCTTCAAAAATTGCGTTACGTAGTACTTGAACACTCCCTTACTTACCTAATTGAATCTAAAAAGTTGTTTTTCCCACTGTAGTATGGACTTAATTTAATAAAAAAAAAACAAATATTTTAAATAAAACTAAAAAAGTTTAAATACATTTGTGCTTTATACGCTACAAGCGTACATTTGGGTTTACATTTAGCTGACAGCGCAAATGGATGTAAATCGTTTGAGAAAGTCCTTAATTGGTTAATACTTGGGAACGGAAAGGCAGTGAGCAGTACCCTCGTATTTGCTCATCAAGGCTCGTTCCACAAAACTAAAATGTTCGCACCTTACATACGATGAAAATAACATAACGTACCGACCGCCTGGCCATTTCGATTTCTCTCACCGTGAAATACTTGCTCCGGGAACCCTTAGCTTAATTAACAGTTTCCTTAATGATATGGAAAAGTTATGGTATCTGTAGGTGCTTATTTATTCTGATAACAGAACTCATAAATATTGCGAACCGACTTAACTGGACTAGGGAATTATGACTTTAATTTAAGGTGTAGCAAATCGAGAGGCGAACTCTACGTCTGAAGTACTTCAAGAACAAACATTTGACGGCGGATGCCGGTTCTTATTGTTAAATTACACAGAATCTTGGGATAATATGAGGCCAGTGTTACGAAGGCTGCACCTACAATTATAGAGATTACCGGTTTTATCTGGACATCAATTTGTTGGTCGCACTGTTCTAGGCACTGCCATGTGTGCACCTAATGCGTCGTTCCCTTGTAATGGCCGCTTCGGAGTGCAGTTTACGTTTGTTTTAACCGCTTGCAATCATATGTCATTTTCTCGCATTTCGCGCCATTTTGCCGGCCATCATGGCCGTTCCGTACAGTTCTGCGCGTACGCCAGCCAATTATTGGAAGCGGAGATTCCGCTTTTGATGTATCGGCATGCCGCGCCCGCCAATTCAATATGCTCTGGTTTTCTTTAATATTTACAAAGCTTTAAGTATTATCGGTTTTTATAGCAGATTTATTTTTACATATGGAATGCTCTATGAAATGTTTCTGTCACCGGCAAGGTTTTAGAGGTTTCTACACCAGAGATAAACTGTATTATTTTACGCTTACATTTTCGTAAATTTATTGATTTGAAACGTATCATGGTAAATTTGTAAATTTACGAATATCCTTCCGCAAGATTCTAAAAGTTTTGACCAATCAAAGAAGAGCTTCTAATTAAACGCTTCTTTAAAATGCGGCAAATAATACACTGCTCTGTTAATGATCGATTTTGACATTATCAATGCGTATGTCCATAGACATAAAGATCAGACAATCAGGCGTGCCGAACTATATATAAATTTATAAGTTTCGATTATCCCAGTACTTACACAATATTTCTTTATACTAAAGCATGAAAAACATATTCATTCGAATAAATTACTTTATTATTTATAAATGTGTTTTATGCCAATATTTGTATTATATTTATTGGGGCAGAAACAATTTTTGTTATAATTCTGACAACGACAACGTTGTTACTACCAGTATTTTAGTTATGGTCACTAATATAGTACTACAAAACTTTCGTAGCTCTGTCATGTGGTAAATTTCACTCTTCATAGTTTACGGGTGGCTTCGGTAAGTTGATCAGTTTGCGAAAATGTAGGCGTACAATAATTATACAATTTATCTCTAAGTGGTAGACTCTCTGCTGCGAAAGTTTATTAATTTCCAGGAAATTAATCAATTTGCGGTTCTTGTTATTTTCCGGTAACATATCTACATGTTGGAATATTTTTTAGGTCTGGATGACTAGAGTTGTTGGTATTATTATCCGAATTAAAGCTCTGCAGTTTGTATCTCGAGACAAATGGGTAGGTAATATCATATAAGAGTAGGAAAGGTGAAACTGGGTGAAACTTCGATAGGGAATTTGGTAGAAACATTTAAGGTACCTAACCTAAAATCGAATGCTTTGAAAAATATATAGCAATATACGTATCTCGTCTAGTGATGGTTAACTCGAGTACCTGACTCGAGTCAACTCGAGTTGGCCGTAATTCGAATCCACTCGAGTTAAATTCTATCTAACTCGAGTTAGAAAACCGAATGGAACCGATATAGGGCAAAGTTATCCGATCATTTAAGTGAGACTATATTCATTTCGTTCACTGATATTCATTCATTCATATCAAACAAACAAGTGTCATTACGTGTAGATTTGAGGTTATCTTTAAAGTGCCGGACTGCTATATAATTTCATAGTTTAATTTATAATGAATATAATTTTTAATTAAAATTCGAGCCAAAAATACTTCAATTTCAAACAATAACTTTTTGTTTCTTTAGTTATAACTCTCCCAATACATTATAAATAAATAATATAATTTGTCTATTCAAATTTTTGAAGTATTTATGTCAAACTGAGGGAATAATTGGAAAAAAACTCGGACAAAAATTTACTTGTCCATCCAGTTAACTCGAGTTAGTAATTCGAGTTCAACCCGAGTTACGGATTCTAACTCGGGTTGAATCGAGTTTGTTTTTTACGATTGGCACATCACTAATCTCGTCAAAATTAAAATAAATCGTGCGTAAATACCGCCTGATAGAAACAATTAAAAGTAGTTGGACGTGTGCAAGTCTCGAGAATCTTACCTAATAAATCCATTGAAAAATATTGATAAGGTACGCACTACGCAATAAGTTTTTCAATGTTTCGGCCAGCCTAGTGATGCGTAAACGCGATGCGAGAAAGCGGATGATAGGCGGTTGACATAATTGCGGCGGTTGCGTGCTCCTCTTGTAACACTACCCAGTTTTTGCTCCCACAATTAATTGCGTACAGACAGCACTTCATATTGAATAAGATAACATGGTTGTACATAAGTGTTTTATAAATTTGATGCCACTTCTATCGTGGTTATGGCATTCAATGACTGGCCATCGAATGTGGTAAATATCCATTTTATTTTATAAGACTAAGAAGGAGTGTCCTTAGACTTAAGATTAGATTTGTTGTATATTTACTAGGTGGTAGACTCAGTACCGAGTCGGGGTAAGGACACTGTAGCTGGTAAAATTACCCGGTGCGCCATTCATTCATAATATGAATAGCGCCATTTATGACGGCAAAATTACTTACCACCTAATATAAAAGCTATAGAGCACATGTTTGAGACTACGAAAACAATGCAATTGACTGTGATTACTCATATCTAACTGTGTAAACAATAGAACGTCATCGATAAATCCTCTACAGTAGTTACTCATTCAGTTTTCTATCTACGTCCTAGGCTGAGGGCAATGTGATGAAATTACCTACTGCAATTGCTGCCTGCATATAGA
This sequence comes from Leucinodes orbonalis, assembly GCA_019425675.1. Lineage (NCBI taxonomy): Eukaryota > Metazoa > Arthropoda > Insecta > Lepidoptera > Crambidae > Leucinodes > Leucinodes orbonalis. Next base: position 9,009 of record PQWD01014161.1, on the reverse strand, counting down.
CATATTACGCTTTTCAGTAATTTTCTACCTGGTGACCAGTAAAACTGAGCACTAGTTTCGTACAAGAATAAATTTGTAACAATGTCCTTTTAATAAAATAGAATTTTAAAGGTCAAAAATGGCTACGAATGTATCTATTGTGAAAATGGCTTCTTATGTCTAACCGCTTTTTACTCTTTAACGTCCCCACCGAGGGGCATATACGTTGGTGCGAGATTTGAACCTGTAGGTTCAGGGTGGTAGGTACCCTCCAGATCGGAAGGCAACAGTCCACACCAATGAGCCACCAACGCTCGCCAGTTTTAGGTACGAGTATATAGGTAATTAGGGTAGCAATTACACTGCCTATTCAACCTATCGCAGTCCACTGGACATAGGTCTCCCCCATTTCGCGCCAGATATCCCGGTCCTCCGCTTTCCTCATCCAGCCTCCACCAGCGACCTTTCGCAAGTCGTCGGTCCATCGGGCCGGAGGCGTCCTACGCTACGCTTGCCAAGACGCGGTCTCCACTCTAGAACTCGTCTGCTCCAACGGCCATCGGTTCTGCGACATACGTGACCAGCCCACTGCCACTTCAACTTGCTGATCCGGCGGGCTATGTCGGTAACTTTAGTTCTCTTACGGATTAAATCATTTCTGATCTTATCCCTAAGAGAGACCCAGCATAGCTCGCTCCATTGCGCGTTGAGTGACTTTGAACTTGTGAACCAATCCCGCAGTCAGTGTCCATGTCTCAGCTGCGTATGTTAGTACGGGTAGGACGCATTGCTCAAAGACTTTCGTCTTTAAGCATTGCGGAATAGTCGACGTTAAGACCTGACGTACTTGCCGAATGCCGCCCAGCCCAACTGAATCCTCCTACTAGCTCCTCTCGAAGTTGCCGGCCAAGTTGGATGGTTTGGCCCAGGTAAATATTCTCCTGCACAACTCGAGAAGGACGCCATCGACGCATATCGGTTGTGGCATGACATGTTTGAACATGACTTTCGTCTTGTCCAAATTCATGCCAAGCCCAACTCGTCGGGAGATTCATTAGGCTGTTCAGCATCTCCGCAAGCTCTTCCGATGACTCTGCACGATGACGATATCGTCAGCAAAACGAAGATGAGAAATATACTCTCCATTGACGTTGACGCCTCGTTCAGACCAGTCCAGGGTCTTGAAGACATCCTCCAATGCGTTTGTGAACAGTTTCGGGGATATAACATCCCCCTGTCTCACACCACGACGCAATTGGATGGTCTTGTCCGCTGGTCTTGGATCTGAACGGTCATCGTCGCTGCGTTGGAGAGACACTTCATCACCTCGATATATCGCCAGTCGATACCGCATCGCTGCAGAGCCTCCAGAACAGCCCAGGTTTCGATGGAGTCGAAGGCTTTCTCGTAGTCCACAAATGCCATACACAGCGGCTGGTTATACTCTTCGGTCTTCTGTATAAGCTGCCGAACAGTATGGATGTGGTCCACGGTGCTGTAGCCTTTTCGAAACCCAGCCTGCTCCGGTGGTTGGAATTCGTCAAGTCTTATGGCGAGACGGTTCGCTACAACTCTGGAAAACAACTTATAGACGTGGCTCAGAAGCGCTATCGGTCTATAATTCTTCAAGAGAGTTTTGTCACCCTTCTTGAAGAATAAGACGACAACGCTTCTGGACCACGCCTCTGGTGTAGTTCCTTGGTGGATGACGGCATTAAAGAGCTCGACTAATGCCCTATGGACAGGCTGTCCACCGGCTTTTAGGAGCTCTGTCGTAATACCGTCATCCCCGGGGCCTCCCATTTAAGTTGCTCCAGTGCTGCACTAATCTCGCTAACGTCAACATCCGGGATATCCTGCGTATAATGGCGCCTTAGTGGGGCACGTGGATCTTCGGTGTCCTCGGTCTGTGGCTGATGAGCGCTCGATGAATACAGTCGTCCATAGAATTTCTCAACCTCTTCCAGGATCTGTGGGCGAGTCGCAGCAATTGCCCATCTGCTGTCTTAAGCTTAACCAGATGGCTCTCCCAAGTGGTTTTTGGAAAACTTTGGGCCCCTGTTCTGTCAATAAGGTCCTTAATGAACCTTGTATTGAAACAGCGGAGGTCCCTGCGAACGAGTTTTCGTATCCGCTTGGAGAGAGCCTGATATTCCGGCGAAGCAACAGCAGCAGATGGCATCTCGCGTCTCAGCCTCATCAAATCCAGGGTTTCGGGAGAAAGTTTGGACGACTTAGCTCGTTTCATCGGCGGGAAATGCCTGCGACCCTGTGTACACACCGCTTCACCACGTTGTCGGTTATCTCGTCCACGTCGCCAGTGGTTTCCAGCGAGTCGAATCGATTTTGAAGTTCCAATTGGAACTGTTCGGACCCATAGTGTATTTGGAGCGGCGTAGGTCTGAGAGTAGATTTTATTAAGCGAGACCGTTCGGCTGAAAACATATATTCAAAGTGCCTCGGACAAGTCGGTGATCACTACCGGTTTTAAACCTGTTGACCACTGAGACATCTTTAAATATATGTCGCTTATCCGCCATAATAAAATCTATCTCGTTCCTTGTCACAGTGTTCGGGCTCTGCCAGGTCCATCTTCTCTGAGGCTTCTTCTTAAAGAAAGAATTCATCAAGAAGAGCCCCTCCATTTCGAGGAAGTTGACCAGCATCTGCCCCCTGTGATTCCTGCGCCCCAATCCATGAAGTCCGATTTTCGATTCGCCGCGTTCTTGTACTCCCACTTTAGCGTTGAAGTCCCCCATAACAACATTGTAGAAGGTCGAAGTTGTGCCATGTATGGCTCTGGAGATATCCTCATACACGGCTTCAACCTCTTCGTCAGAGTGTGACGAGGTCGGCGCATATACCTGTACCACCTTCAGGGAGTACCTGTCGGTGAGTTTAAGTACAAGGTACGCTACCCGGTTCGACACACTACTGATTTCCACAACGTTGCTGACAAGGGACTTGTGAACCAGAAAACCAACACCCTGGGAAACCCTATCACCTTCTCGGAAGTAGAGCAAGTTCCGAGTCCAGGGTCATCGTGTCCTCTCCCTCTCTTCGGACTTCAGATAACCCCAGTATGCTCCAGTTAATATGACTTAGCTCTTCTTCTAATTCGGAGAGGTGATGGTCCAGCCGATCGTACGCCATTGTACGTAGCCAGTGACAGTTTTTGTAGCAGCCTACCGTAACCCGGGGATTCTTCGCACCCCCCGCCCCACCGTGACCGCGACCGCTGCCGTGGTCGGGAATAGTGGGGCTGCCGGGAACTGGGGGCCGATTCTTTGTGCGCTTCTCATGAGGGGTAAATGCCCGTAGTCACCACGCTGGGCAAGCGGGTTGGTGACCGCAGTGTGAACCAGTACGCAGGATGGCGCTGCTGCCCACCATCCGGTATAGATCCCTTAGTCGGCTCCTACGACACCCTCGGGAAGAGTAGGGGTGGGGACACATGTATTCTATTCTGCGTCCCCCACACTGTGATTATTTAAATATTATTGGTGGGTAACTTTGGGTAACAGTAACCAAATCATCATCATCATCAGCTCATTAACGTCCTCACCGAGGCACGAGCTACCGTATAGGGTGATTAGGCCTTAGTCGTCCACGCGGGCCCAGTGCGGATTGGACGACTTCACACACAACCTTCGAATCTCTTCGCAGGCGTGCATGAAGGTTTCCTCACGATGTTTTCCTTCACCGTAAGAGCGTCGAAAAATAAAAAAATATTAATCACCATACTTTAACAGCCTGTGCCAATCTAGAGAGACTAGCAGAATGTTGTCTTAGGGCCTCTTCATCATCTTATAAATATTATTAAAACGTCATAGCATATAGCGTCCTAAAGGTTTTCCCGCAAGCACAGCTATGGGGAGTTCGGGCCGCTACCAACCACGTGGGAAACTGTTGTTATATCTTCTAGTATTGTATATAATGTAGTATTATAATATACCATCAGGTTTGCCGTTTGATCGCATTTTCTTTTGAAGGCATTAATGTATAATTGCAGCATGCCATTTCTGAACGTAAGTTACCTATTTGCTTTCAGTTACGATATATCTACCGGATATTCGTACGCCGTTTATCGATTTACGTAACTAACGCCTAGATTGAGTTACCGAGATCGCTTCTTTAGACCATAAAATTGTTTTGCTTGACTTTTTTGTGAGAAATAAAAATAAACGATGCCCAGTCACGTACTTTTTAGTAAGAGAAAAACGCAATGGTGAATTGCGAGGCTTTTGATGAAACAATAATTCTACGCTAATTTGATTAAACGGTCTGCTATTGCGTATTATACATTACTACTAAAATAAGCTAAGATTTCCATTATAACAATATATTTTTTTATCATCATCAGCTCATCACGTTGTTTTGCCTTCACTGTAAGAGCGTCGGATAACGTACATATCTTTTAAAAATTCGAAAACACATTGGTACGTGGCGTCATTTGAACCTCAGCCCTCCCGGTAGGATGGCAACAGTTAACACCACTGAGCCACCGACGCTCTTATGTTATTTACTAATTATAGATATTATAAAATACCTAATATTTTAGAATTAAAATTTAATTTAAGTTTGTTTATAAATGGAAAACATTGTTTTTGAAAAAGATCAGACTTAAATGGACGACCATAAATATGCCCAGCCTTAAATGTGCACACTGCGCGGCACTTGCACATTTGCACACATCACACATCATGGCTATTATGAGATTGGTAACTAACCCCATGCGTCTATACCGGATTGCGATTGTTAACAATTATGATCCTAACACAGACTTGAGTGAGGTAGACATGGAAGAATTCTAGACTCTAAGTAATATTTTGATCCTAAATGAATTCTTTTTATAATAACATAGATTTAGGTTTATTACTTGTTCTTATCTATAGATTTGATACATCCACTCCAAATAAAAAAAAACAACATGTAAATTCAGGTCCTGATAAAACACTTATGATCTCATATAGAGCCAAGCTTCTGAATCTTCACGGCCATTCTCTACCGATCTAGCTTCAATTAATTTTACATACCGATCAGTAAATATATATGCAACGAACACTTCGAAGCAAATTAGGTACATCTTGCGCTTCTTTTGGCTCGTCTTGGCGGAAACACTAGCACTACCGGTACGGTAGTAAAAATAATCTTTGATTTCTTTCAAAAACACAGCGGCATAGAACCCTAGAAACACGTGTACTAACACTTTTATCATTGGATTTAAGACTGAGTAAACACAAATGTTAATATCTACAAATTGTATTCTAATAGATAAGCTGTCCAAAATTCCACTTGAACCGTTCGGTCTCGGCTCGACACTCCGGTATGCGCAACAGAACCGGCAGCAGTCCTTTGTTTTGCAATGTCTGCCATCGCGATACCTTATCTACAGTAGGCCTGACCCAAATTCATAACAAGCGATGATCAGCACAAATCCTCGCCCACGCGGATTGTCGCGACATACCTAGTCGCATTGACAATGTAAATACGAGTGTCAACAGAGGAATATTTATCCATAAATAAATATTTATCCAGAGGCGAGCGGGCGAGATGAGACGCGCGTATTGTCAATGGTGCGCGGGCGCAACCGGTCGCGATCGTGCGCACATATGGGATATGGCTAATACAATAAAACCGACGTGATGTAACTATTATATTTGTAAACAAAAAAGCCTAAGTATTAAGCAAATTTAATATCTGGAAAAACAATCACTCACTCTTGAAGATAAACAAACTTACCATTTTGTGTTAGGTCATTAGTTTATGTGACAATTAAAAAGTAAAATTGTTTGGTTGATTAATTAAAACTTGACTTAAAATGTGTTTTCGAGAATTGAAAATGTTTTGTATTAGTTATAAGGTGTATAAACAAAATTATGTACCTATGTATACAGTTTTAGATCATGATTGAAAGTACGTTGGACGGGGCCTTCTTTCATCTTATTTTTTTATGAAAGAAGTAAACAGTCATGAAGACCACTAGGTGAGGTGGTAAGTGGCAGTTATCAGTAATATTAAAGTAGGGATCACAGTTCAGTTGCAAACTTATGACGTAAAGATCTTATGTCACAGAATCCAGTATTTTCACTTCAGCCTGGAACAGAGCTTTCTATAATATGGCGGGAGAAATATAAGAGATGTACCGACGCGAACAACCTTACAAACGGTCTCCTTAGGAAAAAGTTAGTTAATGTGAGACTAAAAAAAAAAGGTTTTGTCAGACGATTTAAAAAAAAACTACTCACCATGACGCGCGAACACAGCGACGCTTAATATAAATATTAGCATTGTGTAACCCAAATCAAATTAACGAGCAATTGTTTAATCGGCACTGCTTCGCACACGTCCTCCGTAATAACAATGTTTATCAGACTAATCTTGATACTGGGACCAGTGCTATCTCCGCTGCGTTATCGCCGAGTCGGTAAATTATTTTGACGTTTCATATGGAGAACGTCGAGTTATCTGTGAACATTACCAGGTGGAGACCATTGAAGACGAAAATAACATCGCTATTGAGGCTTGCAGTGATTCTTGGCAACGAATGGAGCGGCGTCTAATCGGCGGTCAAGGCTGCTAGGATTGACGTTGGGCAAACTAAACAAAACAACGGCTAGTTTGTTTTGAATTATAGTGGGGGAGAAGGGGGTACTTAACGTTTGAATCTCAATAATATAGTTTCGTGTCTATATTATCTTTTTTATTTAAGTAATCATCTTTGGTAATCAGTCTTCCATAACTAATTATTAGGAACATATGTTAAATAATTAAGTAGAAAATTGACGAAAAGTAGAAAAGGTCAGATCTCCCCATCATGCCGCTCTTGTCGGGTAAGATGGGATACCCTGAGGGGCAAGATGGGGTTTAAAAAAATCCAATTTGTTTTTGCTGACAAAATTCGCAAGTAAACGTTGCATCTTCATCTCCATCATCTATACCAGCACAGCTACAGTGAGCCCATTTGCCACATGCAGAACAGGCAGCCCAGCCTTCATTTGACTCCAAATAACAACCATTACAAAACAAACATGGTGTATTTTCAACTTCACTATCACTGTCCTCTATTAATGGGACATGTTTAGATCCTTTTTTCTTTTTGGACACTTTTTTTTTATTAGCCGCAGATTTTTTTTTTGGTTTAAGTTAGTTCTCTTATTGCTTTTCTTCTTCTGCCAACCTCTTTTTTTAATAGTCACTTCCAATTCATTTTTACATGGCGATGAAGTTATAATTGCGATTTTTCCTCGTTTTCTAACAACGCGAGATTAAGTGTTGCTGGAAAGGGCATTATTTGCTGGGGACTGGTTACGGTAAATGTTGATGTTTGTGGAGTACTTGGTGTCTTGTTTATTTCAGTGTCATCAAACCAACTAGAGCAACCAGGCTTAGGGGCTGATATTGTTGTAGTGGAGGTCGCAAGAGGAATGACTTCATTACAGTTAGGTTCTATTTCAATATTTGGCTGTGCTCCTGTGACTGTTGAAGCTAAAATCTGGGAATCAAACAACGGTGCTGCTGCAGCTGCTAATTCAGTATTAGATGTTGGAGTTGCAGTCGTTGTAGTTGCAGTTGTTACTTCAGTAGTCGGCTCTCTCTCGATCTGCGGAATACTCGTCATCAACGAAGGAGCAAAGTCACTTTCTGAGAAAACTGATGAATCAATATCAAATTCCGCATTTTTTAAACCCATTTACAGCCGTTGACATAGAAGACGCCTGTATAAAAGCTTTCCCAAAAATTTCAGCAACTTGCCGAACTGTGACGACCATTCCTGGATTGCTGCGAAGCCAAGCTGTTAATTGTTGATCATAATATGTGCTCAACGGTCTCATGTAAGCAACATCAGTGACCTGAAGGCGGTGATTTGTATGTGGGGGGAAACATAAAATGATAACTCCGTGGGATCGAGCTTCATTTATGAGATCAATATTTTGAGTGTGGGTACTATGTCCATCCAACAGTAACAGAACAGATCGTTTGACTGTGGCTCCTAAACTCGATAAATTTTTCAAACCATTCCAGAAATAACTCTGCTGTCATCCAGCCAGAATCACTGCAAACTCCCCAAGCTCCAGGTGCAGCATTTAGCATTAGCTGCGGATCCATCCTCTTTCTAGGAAAGACCATCATGGGTGGCATATATTGGCCACTGGCACTGAAACATATTTCGACTGTGATAGTCGTGCCTCTTTCTGCGGAAGTTATGGCCCCAACTTGCTTTCGACCTTTTTTAGCAATTATTTTTGACTTTGTCTTGGGCACAACGGAAATTCCTGTTTCGTCACAATTATAGATTCTGTCAGGTGTTAATTGATGTTCATCATAAACATTTCCTAAGAAAGTGAAAAACTTATCAACCGCCTGTTTGTTGAATCCGGCAGCACGCGCAGCTGAGTCTTATAGACAATTCTAGATTCCTCTTTAAAAAGCTTTGTACCCAGTCTTTACCAGTTTCTTTTTTTAAATCATTAAAAGGGTGTCGTTTATTATTTTTAATTGCTAGTCTGTAGACTAAGCCTCTAAGATCTTTAGTAGTTAACCCGTAAAGCCTGCTCTCCATATCAAAATTAATTAATAAAGTAATTGTATAACTCTTTCTCTTCATCATAAGAAAAAACTGTTTCTTTAGGCCCTAACTGTACCTTCATTTTCATTGTAGCTGAAGCATTTTCCTTAGAGCTTTCACGAAGCAACTTCACTTTTCTTTCCAAAGTGGTTTGAGGGACACCAAAAATCTTTGCCTTGTACCACAGAGTCCACCGCATTTTTCATGACCTCTTCTGACCAATCTCCTCTATTTGTTGTTCTTTTATATTTTTTCACCATTCTGCAACGATAAAAAAACACCAATAGTAGATACCTATATTACAAATCGTTAGTATTTTACTGATATAGCAAATAAACATTAAAACTATTTTAGTGCGGGCAAGATGGGGTACCCTATACCCCATCTTGCCCTATCATGACCAAATAAATAAACAAATTAACCTCTAAAAACAATGCTCTCGCACACAAATAAACAAGTGA
>PQWD01014160.1:0-99516 GCA_019425675.1 Leucinodes orbonalis | reverse complement strand
CCTTTCACTTAAAAATATATATACATTTCCAATCATCAAATACGTAATCAAGATAGCCGCTATTGTAGATAGTATGAGCTGCTATGTAACTAAATTTTAAAAAAAGATTTAAATATACAGACCTCTATTGAACCCCAAAATAAGCAAAGAATTTTGTTATCGGAAGTAAACAACAAATAAGTATAAATTTTTACATGAAAGACACCCAGACCGATACAAACAGAAAGTTCGTGCATTCAACTGTTTAAAATGCACAGGAATTAACCCTGGAACCTCAGGCGTAGAAGAAGAATTTGCAGCCATTACACCACAAGGGTCGTTAAATATGCGTTAATGTAGTTATAAATAGGATCACATTAAGTTAGTGTTAGAGTCCAAGCATATTACTTTTGGAATCCAACAAAACATTTCTGGCACACGAAGCTCTGGCGGTCCGCGAACACGAGGTCAGCGTGGTACGGTCCGAAACTCTACAATGATGATAGAAATTGAAATGGCTTTGTCTAATTTAGATATTATGACTCAATTTAGGTTCTGAAAGAAGACAACGGTGAATGACAAATTAGGCCATTTAACTACTATTTGTACTGATAATTGTCTACTGAGAAGAATCCAACAAAAACTCGTTATTCTACAAAACAAATTTAAATAAATGTTTTACTAACCGCATAGGTATATAGTATAACTTCCATCTAATTTAACAAATTTAATCGTGCCCATAACCATTTATACTTCTCAATTACCTACATCATTAAATAGGTTGTGAAACCACAAGTAAAAAGTCCCTAACCTATCCATTCATTATAATTTCGCCTTAACTTTGCAAATATTAACTGCTTAACATATGAACGCTACGCTTTAGGCTAAAATGGATAAGTTTCTTGGCGTACATAAAAACTAACGAATAGACCGGTACGTAATGAAAATGGCTTTTTACTTGTAGCAATACTTTGTACGATAGTAATCCGTCTTTGCTCCCAAAGGCGATAGTGACGGAGCTAAAAGAATGTCAGTTACGCTTAACACTCAGGGGTACGTAACCAGGGACCGTACAATATTATTTATGCGTGTGCTTAACGGTCACAGAATGTAATTTAATCTTATTATTTATTTAATTCATTCATATAAATAAATTACTTCACTGGCTAACTTGTCCAATAATATCACTAGAAGTTATATTTTTAGGTTATGTTACTAATGCACTCTATAATAATATAGACTACTAGGTTCATAAATTAATGCAAATATGGCCTGATTATATCTAAAATAATGTGATTTGCAATAATATGTTTTCATAATGTATGAGTTCACCATTGTTAAAGCGTTACATACTCATACCTACATCAAATAAAGCTTTTAGGCAATAGAAAAATATATAGTGTATTAAAAAACAAACTATATCATCATCATCAGCTCATTAAACGTCCCCACCGAGGGGCACGAGCCTACCCGTATAGGGTGATTAGGCCTTAGTCGTCCACGCGGGCCCAGTGCGGGTTGGACGACTTCACACACAACCTTCGAATCTATTCGCAGGCGTGCATGAAGGTTTCCTCACGATGTTTTCCTTCACCGTAAGAGCGTCGGATAACGTACATATATTTTCGAAAATTCGAAAACACATTGGTACGTGTCGGGATTTGAACCTCAGCCCTCCCGGTAGGATGGCGGTAGTCCACACCATTGAGCCACCGACGCTCTCAAACAAACTATATAGGTGTATATAATTTAATTGACTATTAAGACGTTACAATAATCTATCTAAGGTCTCAAATGTTGAGAACCCCTGCTTTAGATGTAATGGCAAGAGATCCGATAAGCCAACTCTTAGATATCGCAACGGGCGCAATTTGTAAATATTTTTATAGGAAAGCGAACAACACCAAAAGTGAAATTAGGCGGCAATGATTTATTAAGCTTTTTATTCTTGTAATACAGATCCCTGATAAGGTAATAGGGGTATCATCACACAGCGAAAGTTATCAAACGGTTCATAGGAAGTAGGTACACAGTTAGCTTTATGGTGAACGGATTATATTTTGAGATAGCAATAAAATTTATCTTTTGTGAGAGGTCGTGATTTATTTTAGTATGAATATTTTTTATCGTAGAGTTTACAATAAGTTCGGTATTGTGATTTTTATATTTGTTGTGAACACAGTTTTAGAATCAAGATTTCAATCAAATAGATGTATTTAAATAGGTAAACGTTCTTGTTGACAACACAAACTAGGTTTTAAAAAATATTGTTATGAGTATGAGAAAATAAATATAAATAATAATAACGTCATCTAGCACATTCCTGAAGCAAGGGACGTTTACTATGAAAATATTACTATTGTTTTTAGTGTTGTAAATGCATACATACATATAAAATATCTATACAAGTACAAACGACATGTTCATGTAAAGAAATGTTTATGCCACTCGGGGATCAAACTCTGCACTTTAAAACCCATTAGACATCAAAAACTTTGGCTCAAGGGATGGTATGACTACCTATTCGATACAAAAAATAAGTTATACCCCATTCAAATATCAATTCGTTTGTCACACTAAATGTCAAACTTGACAATGCAATTTATTAAATTTTGTAAAAAAAGACAATCTCAAGACGTCAAACCCAAGAAATTCCAAAGATACACATTATAAGATGAAATAACGGAGTGCACCGCGACGTGACACAGTTATGCCATCGGGATGCCATTGTGTCCCGTCAATCAAACTGCTGCAGTTATTCAAGTGCACTGCGGAGAGTGCACAGTGCATACGCTACAGCGAATATAAAAATTTAGATGACTAATCGTAAGTATTGTTTTATTTTGGGACGCAACCTTTCCAACGCAAACCCCTTGTCTACTATGGTATCTCCAGGAGACGACTGTTAATAAATGTTCTATATTACGAATAATCGTTTCCGCTTGACGTTCCATCCGGAGCACGGAATCATCTTCCTTTTCAGACAAATATTAGAGGGTATACCCACTCGATACTGAGTCGCCTAGGTAGGTGCTACCGCAATGCCAGATATCTTCCCGTGAAATAGGACTTTTGTGTTCCGAGATGTGGGCATTGTAGCTAGTAAAATTACCGGGTATAAGAGATCTAACATCTGTTGTCTCGCGTGACGAGTGCAGTGCGGCACTGTCTATTAGTTGTTGGTCTCCTTTAATGCTCCGTCATAGTTATGTATATCACTTTCCATCTGATGAGCGTCCTACCTGTACAATTAACACAAAAAAAAACGTGATTCGGTAAACAATGGTTGTTTACCGAATCACGCTGCAACCTACACTCAACGCTCAGACCATTAAGCTATGAAGGCAGTGCACAACTTATATTTTGGATTATAATTATAATTTATTAACGTTCGCTATCCCCTTGCAACATAGACATAAACTAAGACAAAATGCATTTCTCAATCCACCACCAAGCGTGATTGCCATTTTCGCTTAGCTGTGCATCTAACCGTTCGCACCGACCGCTCACCATGAGAGTATTTTCCCCGCGTGATGGTTTCCGGATTGGCAGGCATGATGGCTTGGTGATTAGCTCCTAATAGCGGCATACCTGCTTTTATTATAATTTGGTTGTTTCTTCCATAATAATTTAGTATTTTTTATAATGTGAACAACTGCTGACAGTCATTGTATATCTTCGTGTGGTGTAGGCATCAGTGAAATCGAGGAACTAACCAAAGTTTTAGAACTAAATATGATTTTACGTTATGATCGCCGAATAGTGGCCTGGGTCCACGGGTTGCACGTTAATTTTCCGAAGAATGAAAAATCTTTATTTTCAGACGTCCTAACCAACTTAAAAATTTGCGATTTGCTCCTAGAGAACACGGATGCATTTATGCTAGGGAGTTCGTAGAGGTACGAGTATGCTTGGCATGAAAATCCCTTCATGCGTGATGCAAAAGGTATAACCATTTCCCTCATTAAATTTCATTGCAATTCCATTTAAAGGTTCATTACGGTCACTACCTTCATTTATAATATTATAATGCACATGATGTGACACTATAAGTACATTTTAATATGACATATTTGGAAGCGTTTAAACTTCCGTAAAATAAGGACGATGATTATGATAATTAATTATGGTATTCCACAATTAATGAACATTAAAAGTGATTTCTTTACAGCGAAATATTAAACAATCATTGCGAAAGTCTGAATTTAAATGTAATATCCATGCCAATAACAGCACATTCAAACACGACGAACTTCCAGATTAAAGTTTACAATCCTCTATATCAAACTTAATCTGTGCTTTCCCATGGATAGGGTAGAAAAGTAAGATGTAATCTGGAGCCATCCATTAGTAATGGATATAAACTTCGCGATCTGATAAGACCCTCTGAACTTTCCTTCATAAAGATGCATTATTTATCGACAACGTCCATTATAAATTTAATTTTATTACGCAACGTGTAACGAACAGTTCGGTCTTCGTGTCAGTAACGGCTAGTGTAAATTACCTATGATCGCGTACTTTGTCGCCTTTACACAGCAAGATTTAAGCAAGTTTTCATATGAACGGTAGCCGGCAAAAAAATCGGCTTATTATACATATTTATGAGAATTCTTTATCTTATATTTCCTAAATTCAAACGACTTAATTTTGAAGTTAATTCTCGGAGAAATGTAGGGAGTATAATTAACATCGATGTGGTGTCGGTAAATGCTAAAATTGTTCCCTATTTATCGTCAATAAGGGGCATACATCGTATTCAATATGTGGTGTGGTGTATTCTAAAGTTCATTTCACAACTAAAAATTTAGGAGACTAGCCCGCAATAAGAATCAAACAAGATTATGAAAACCATTTTATCAAATACTAGATGTTATAGATTTATACGGTAATATTCCTTCAGCATACTGCAGGAAACTTAAACGATGCGTGGGTGAAACTTACATTGGTATTCAGTCCATTCGATTAAATTAATAAAGATTAATAAAACTGTTCGGGACTCTTTCGCGTTCCTTTTCGGGCCTTAATTAGTAAGATCATTGAGGTGTTCTACGATTAACTGTTATAATTTACCTATTTATGCATATATTGAAGGTGTTGGCCGCCGCAATATCAAGAAAACATCGAATGAGTTTCCTGAAGTGAAACTCAAAATCTATTTGTTCAAATAAGCTTACAAAAAGCACTTGTGAACTTTAAAAATATATAAAAAAACATATAAAATACCAAAGTCCAAGTCAAGTTAGCAAGTCAAATACCAATGCGGTCCACAAAATACTGCAACCAACCTGACACTCAACACTATAGTGAAGATTTCAAATTAGTGCTTATAATAGTACAACTTACAACGTGTAGTTAAAAAATAAAACAACCAGGAAGCGTGATACATTAATTAGAACATTCACGTTGCGAGAAATCATGATCACATATTACAAATACTCGAAGCTATAATTTTGTATATGACACATGTGCCATTATCTTAGAAATGAATCCTAGAGCCTATGTACGATATTAAAGACACCCACGCACTAATACAAAGTGGTACTAACAAGTATAAATTTGTTCAACAGATAATCAATCAATCCTAATTTCACTAAGGTGACAATGAACAAATCTGCTATTCGGTTCAAAACCAGTTTTGATTATATCGTTTTCCATTTAACACATCATGTAACCACAATGATGTTTATCAAAACAAAGTCTGACATCTTTGTTTCGTTTGAATAGGCAAACGTTTATACGAGTACCTAACTGCAAATCTACTTTTTATAAAATAGAAAAAAAAACACAACATACTTATTAAAATCAACAGACAATTAGTCCACATTAAGCGCTTTAGTAAGGCTTATGAGCTTCATCATAATCAGCCCATTAAACGTCCCCACCGAGGGGCACGAGCCTAACCGCAAAGGATGTATAGGCCTTAGTCGTCCACGCTGGCCTTGTGTGCATTGGCTGACTTCACGCACTAGTATTGAATCTCTGTGCAGTCGTGCGCAGGTTTCCTCACGATGTTTTCCTTCACCGTAAGATTCGATTACGAACATATAATTTCAAGAATTCGAAAACACATAAGTACGTGGCGGAATTTGAACCTTCCCCCCTTCAGATCGAAGACCGCAACAGTCCAACTCTCGTTGATGCCTATGAGCTTAATGTGGACTTATTTACTAAATATTAGCATCAAAATACCAAAACAAAAATGTAAAAAAGTTTACATGCGGTGGATACTCTAAAGACACGTTCCAAGCGTTTTCAAAGCTTATTATTTATTAGCACTGCGAATCTGTGGACCCGCTTTCAGTTTTTTCTGAACCCTAACTCGTTTTTCAGATAATAAAAATCAAATAGTCATTATTAGGACAACCATGTCCCAACCTAAACAACCGTCGTTGCCTAATATCAGACGATATCAAACGAGAACCTACATGTTTCGATAATAGTGTGTTATCGTCAAAAAAAAGTTTTTTACATTTAAAAATTCTTGGTAATCAGTACTATTTTATTATTATACATATATTTATATAATGTACATAAAAATAACGTAATACGTATATGTGTACAAAAAACTCAATATATATTTTTCTATTTAACAAAAAAACTGTTTCTTATTTTCGTGGCTCATTAAATAAATATGGAGTTTTCATTTCTGTCGTGCCGTGCAAAGGCCGTTACGGATGTTCGCGAGCGATCTGACCCGAGTCACATCGTATTACCGGATTTGCTTTCATTACAAAACAAAATTAGCAACGTACCTTTCATTTCGTATCGCACAAATAGAAAGGCAATCAAATCTGAACTCGAAACCGTAATTGACACTGTCGGCCGAAACGACTTCATCCATGAATGTTTTATTTATGACCGCAGACAGTGCCTTCTTAAATTTATTTGAGGTGATACGATGTAGCAATATCTCAATCAGTTTTAATTTATATCATACTCTACGTTAAGAGCACTTCCACACACTGTTATTGCAGATAATGAATATTATTTTAATGGATTTCAGCAAAACACTTTGGAGTTATTAAATTCTAAAGGCAGTCATGATCGCTAGTGAAGGTATATAACCGACATATTTGGTGATAGGTATACCTACCGATAAAACAGGTGACTTGTGGTAGTAGTTTAATGAGGCAACATTGTCTATTACAAAGCATACTTTTTTCTACTGCTTTGTAGTTTTTAACCTATACCATATATATATATATATATATATATATATATATATATATATATATATATATATATATATATATATATAGATTACCTACCACAAAAAATATTAACATTAACTTTCTAATGCAAACAACAACCCCAAAAGCTCTAAATTTAATAGATAGTACTTATTTAGTACAAGTAACTTTAAGCTAAAGTTGAAAACGAAGTAACCTCCTGTAAGTTAAATTATTTCCATTTTGATACTAACAATGTAGGTGTAATAGCTAAAATAACGTTAATCACTTCAACTAACTTTATCAATAAGTCGTTTTGTTTATAATATACGGCTGTTCCATTTTATGATTTGCATTCGCGGGAGCATTACGCCTAAATCAATTCGCTTGTACTAATTACGCCTAATGTTCTATAATGTAAGACATTAACGTTTAATGTCCAATACGTGACTACACACAAATAAAATTATTCATACTCGTATATCCGATCGAAACATTATTTTCACTTTTACAAGCACAGGCACTAAAGTTCGTTAATTTATCTACGACAAATACATGTGTTATTCGATATACAGTTGTACTCGCCTACTGGTTTAAACATATGCAATAAAATAATGACAAAACATTAATTTATCTTTACGAGATCGTGTCAAATAAATCAGGAGGCGAAGAGAGTCGAGGCTTCAGCACGAACCGGACGAGCACGGAGCCAATTAATCAAACACCAGACATTATCGATAAAAATCACGACACTTCATTTAGAACTTAGCGTTTGCGGTTGCGGCTGCGCTGGCGCACGATAACGGCAAACTGTGGACCGGACGCCACACACTTACGTTAGTCAACATTTCGCCAAAATGTATGAATAAACCTCAAGAAGGAAAAGCCAATACTGACGATTAATGTAGAAGCTTAAGGCCTTGTGTAAAATACAAAAAGTAGTTTTGAAATGTTGAGATGGAAAAGACAGACATGAATTCAACAAAAAACATTTTAAAGAAAAATACTTGTATTATAAAAGTCGTCCGAAGCGGCTGAGAACTGTTACTTTATAAAAAATTTTGGAGTTTCAGTTCAATGTATGGGGAATTCCAAAATATATAAATGTTTTTTTGAGTTTGTTATCAAAACCTTGTAGCGGTTTACAGAATACATATTCTTACAAAGTTTGAATAGTGTGGTGCTCATAGTTTCGGAGAAAAAAGGGTGTGACATACGGACATTTTTTGCCATTTGGCTACGGGACCCTAAAAAGCAAGATCTAAATCTATCTCTAAAGTAATTATATATCCCATAATCATTAAATTTTGATCGCCTGCTTGACTAGAAGTATTTCGATGCGTGTTGGGATTTATTGAGAACTATCACATGTTTGTGCGTAGCCCAGGGCATGTTCCCAAGAGTGTGCCAGGTCATCAACAAGATGAAAACTGACATTTCGATCATCCCACTGCCATTTCAATTCAAATAAATATTTGTTAATATCGTCTTGAACAGCAGCGAC
This sequence comes from Leucinodes orbonalis, assembly GCA_019425675.1. Taxonomy (NCBI): domain Eukaryota; kingdom Metazoa; phylum Arthropoda; class Insecta; order Lepidoptera; family Crambidae; genus Leucinodes; species Leucinodes orbonalis. The sequence goes on along the minus strand of PQWD01014160.1, from coordinate 90,861 downwards.
TTTATTGCGAAACGTCTTGTCGCATCTCAGTGGCAATTTTGTCTGAAAGGTGCGATAAGAGCTTTCTAAAAGCCCTCGATGCACTCAAATCAGTGGGAAAAGAAGCAAAGTTGGGCCAGGGAGCTTCCGGGTGTTATTTTCTTAGACAATAATGACTGCACCACTGACAAATCGTCAATGATGCCATAGATAGGGACAAAGTCACGATTTAAATCGTGCAATCACATTAAAAACCATTAACCAGATAAATTGCGAGTATTGATAGAAATAGAGAAACATGTCTATTTCGAGTTAACCATTTATGTTCATATTTTTTATATTTAATGCTGACGTAAACCGATGTAATAAATATATGTTTAATCACGGTTATTAAAACCTTATTGTCTAGTAAGCAGAAACTTTAAATATAAATGTCAATTTACAGTAGCAATATCATAATTTAATTATTTTTAACACTAACGAAAAAACTAAAATCCTTAAAAATAAAATATTATAACTAAATAAATTAATATAATAACAAAATAAAAAAATAATTAAAAGAACTCCCCTTAGGCAAAGTTCCGAAGATACTGGCAGCGTTACTTTGAATCGCTAAACTAATTCTTTGACCGAGGTAGCTGCCAGATTTTTTTTATTTTTTTATTTTGATTTCTATAATGTTTAAATATACAATTTTAAATATGTAGTTCATATATATTTCTTTTAAATACAAATGATTGAATCTGGCTTCTCATTTCGAACATATTGGTGCTTCTAATATATTGTCAATCAATCATTTATTGCTTTCCCACAATGTTTATTATTAATATCTATCTATTGTTTATTTATGTAACAATGACAAAAGCACTACACCTCTTACTCTTCTTCCAATATTCCTACCAATCCTAAACGGTCAAATACTCCCCCGCTGACAACAGATTTTCTATTGTCTTTCCGCGATAAGTTTCCAAACGACTGATATTCTATTGTAAGCCAAGGTATGTTGTAACAGACTAAAGTTACACCAACGGTTACTACAAGTTACTATCAGCTTTACAGCAAATCAATATTGGATCACCCACTGACATTTTTGAAAGTCATCAGTACCCTGACAAAACAGCCGTGGTGAAAACTTTCAAAATATTTTCCTTTGAAAAAGACGCACGAGTTATTATAAAAAAATGTTACTTTCTATTTCAATTGAAGTTTTGAATTAAACTATATAGAAAGCACCGAAATCCCAAACATTCCCGCAACCGAGCCAGTAACCAGAAAAAAGTGTTAACGAGAAAACGATTATATCATTGTAGCAAACGGCTTTTCTTATTTGTATCGCCCCGGGCGGCCGTTAATAACCCCGGCCAGGGCTGTTACACGCCTGCTCTATTTAAATTATGCGTACAAAATGATAGTTTAATTACTTTGCAATGAAACTATAATTTTGTACGCATAATTAGTGTGCAAAATATATATGTGTGTGTGTAAAAAATTAACGACACTTTTATAGTAACTTATATCTATGAACAGATTTTAAACTTAAAAGAAGTGACGGATAAACTATTAATTAAATAAAATAATTTGTTTGTAGATAGAAATAAAAAAAACTGCAATACTATCAATTATCATTATTCACCTTATTTTCTTTAATTTTTGCTGACAAAAATATTCACACAATCTATGCTTACTTGATTATGTAATATACAAGGAAATTATATGTCATGGTTAGGTTAACTAAAATCTTCGCTTATGGCCTCTTCATTCGCCAGGCTTCTGATTATATTATTACCCGCTAAGCCCGATGCTTAAATAAATTATAATTTAATCTCGACCAATCAATTGTATTGTGGATACAAAGTTTCCTAAACTAGACTGTTTCCCGCAATTCATACTTATTTTATTAGTATGAGCATTCAATAATATCTTAATAAAACAAGTACTAAATAAACACATTGTCATCCTAAATAGTTACACACTTCGAAATTCTCGACGTATCTTTTGCCATCGCCCAGCGGCGATTGATTTATTGCAGCGCCGGCGGCGGCAGCCCTACATCTTGCGTCACAGGGCCGGCGTGCGCGCGCGCATCGCTCGTAAAGTTACGAAACGAGACGTAAGCAGAAATAAACCATGCAACAAAGGGCCCCGGCTGAAATAGGACGGTTCAACCAACTCTTTGGGAGAGCAATGGCGAAACACGGAAACTGGCAGCGCGCGAGCGGGAATGCGAAACTAAAGGCGGGCGCCTCTTTGCGTAAGATGGTGTTTACTAATAAATAACCGTCAATTACTACAAAGAGGTTGCTAAGAGATTCTCATTAGAGTTATCTAGTCTTGATTTTGTAACCAGACGCACCAGCCCAATGCGTAAATAAAATATAACGCATACCTACATTTACAATCCTTTCGCATATAGCCACACAAGCACTGAGATTGATCCCGAAACCCTATGGTGCATGACTTCTCAATCATAACGCTAAATAGGTTGTCTTTGTATGATATATCCAATAATGACAACCTATTTATAACTCAAGTACAGTTGATTAAGATGAAAATTGGTGGGCAGATTGTTCAAAACCAACAGACTGATACTTTTATTTTATTCCGTGACATAAATCAAGATTTAAAAAATGCCCCATTTGTTTCTTTTTTGTGGCACAAAGTTCGACAGGGTCAGCTTGTTATACATATACTTTAGTGGTTTAATTGCCGTCGTCAAAACGCATCATAAACTCCACTTCCAAGTGGCTAAATTTAGCCGGTTCAGATTTGCGTCCGTCATAGGGCTCGTCGCTTCCGCGAACAGAGCGTTTCGCAACCAATTCTATTTACTGCCGAGCCTAATGATCGAGACGACGCTGAACACACACGATGCTAACGTCTCGATACAATCTCCACACTATAAATAACGAACTATGCACCTGTCGCCCCTGTGAGGGCATTGTGACAATGCATCTAAGCTAGTCTAAGACCGCTGCTGTGCCGCTCGTAAGCTGTCGCGGAAAAGCAAAACTAATGAAGTTTGTCGGATATTTTATGACATGATTGTAATATCTGTTATGTTATTGTTTATACAAATACGTTCTATTTAATCATATCTCGATTCAGGACGAACTCCGTTATACTGAAAGAACCACGAAGAATTTCACTATATCATTGACGGATTATATGTAGCATTATACTTACTCATTAATCTTAAAGCCGCTAACTTACCTGTGAACAACAAACAATGATGGTCAATAGTTATATTTCGGTAAATAAACCTATGTTTATTTAAGATAATTTTTAATAAATAAATTAGTTTTTCTAAACGAAATAGTTAAAAGTGGAACACAGCTCTCTAATATTCTCACTATTCCTTTAACGGTTTTATAGATTTGGAATCAAATTATACTTCCACAGCACATAAATCAAGATCATAATTAGGTCACAGAGGCCATTACAATTGTTAATGTACCAGGTAAGCAGGAAAATCACAACACCGAGCAGCCCGCAAGATATATTGATACAAAATGGGAATACTTACCAAAAATATATTTAACATTAATACCGATTTCCCTTGAAATTGATTAACTATTGCAAAGTAATAAATCAGCGTAGTAATTAGGTCAACCGCGAATATTACAATAGCCCGATGTTCCAACGAGTACTAGGAGCGCAGGAGCTCACGGGAAGTTTCTAAACGTCGGACAGTTGGATGATTTATGGAGGCGCGTTCGCATTACAAGACCAGTGCACATTCGTTTCGGATGGCAATGCATTAATCACAACGCAAAACGAGGTAGCAACTCTTGACCTCATTGCTATCAAAAATCAATCAAACAGTATTGGGTTCCGTACAAATGGTACACGTATTGCACAACCATTGAAGAGAAGGAGGTAAAGGATGTCTATTAATAGCCATCGATTTACTCTGAAAAATAGTTAATTTCAATATCTAATATTTTTGTAGTATTTCTATTCCAGAGTAAATAGGTTATATCGAGACCTCGGAGTAATCAGACTCCTTCGAGTATCGAGACACTGTCGCTTACGACATTACTGAGTCCAAACATATGTACTATCGGAAGCGGAGCACTGTGTTGACGGATAATTAGTAATTATTATCTGTAGTCATTGGTCTACAGTAGTACATTTTTGTCGTTGGTACATAACGTGCCAGAAAACTACGTTCATAAGACTCATAATGTAGCTAAAACAGTATGTATTTCATTTCTGCTCCGTTGTTGGACCCTACCGACAATATAAGAGTTAAAGTACTTCAAAGAGTTATATTTATAAACAATAATAAAATAAAAATCCAATGCACAGCTACTGTGCAAAATATTATGGTAATGCAAAATCAATGCGGGCAAGAACCGACAACGGAGTTATTAGAGCGCAGTACCCTAAAAATAATTCAAAAATGCACCGAGCCGCATCCGTATTCGACAGATGATGGCTGTTCGCAATAAAAACTTTTAGAACCGATCTCGAGAGCGCATTTGAAATTGTAATTACACTAGATATGAGCGCACGCACCGGCCGTATTTGAATATTCAATGATCGTAACGAGAATATCTATTGACAAACAAATATGCTTAATCAATAGGGATGCCGCCAAAATTTTATATTTCTCAAAAATGAAAATAAAATTGCATTAGTCATTTTACATCTGAGATGCGCTTTCTTTTGTTTCCTGTTTGCGCTACAAGCTTGCAAGCCAATTTGTTTTTAGAATTAAAGCTTGTTTTATAAAAAGTAGTTTTTATGATAATTTTATTAACTTGTACAGCGTTCGTAAGTATCTCACCATCGTGACCTACTAAAAGTCAAAGATAAAATATTCACAGCATTGTCAACTAATAAAATTTAAAGATAAAATAATTGAATCATTAACCGCCGCAATGGTGAAAAATAATTTATACATATTTATTCAAATGTTTGCAGAAAAAATTTTAATTGCTTTCTTCTGTATTATAAAACTTCAATGTGGCACATATTTGTTTTATTTTCTCATTTCAGTGACATCCCTTAGCGTTTGACGTATAAAATAATCCAATCGCATGTCTAGAAGACCACAGTAAACCGCCATTTCTGTACATAAGCTAACATATATATTTTTTTTATATTATAAGTGTACAGGACGGTCTGGACGCTCACCTGATGGTAAGTGATACGCCAGACCATGACAGAACGGCATTGAAGTAGACCAACAACTGATAGACAGCTATTATCCTCCATCAATGCCGCACTGCGCCCGTCACCCGAGACAACAGATGTTAGATCTCCTATATCATCTCTCATCCCGAAACACAAAAGTGCATAACACTCCTGTTTCACGGGATGATATCTGTCACTGCGGTGGTACCTACCTAGACGACTCAGTATCGAGTCTACCACCTAGTAAATGCAAGTTATCGAACTGACAACAAAAATACGAATGCACGGGCATAAAATGCTTATTATTACCATAATAGAGACCTTTCTCATCATAAACACAACCTATTCCTCATTAAAGATGTACGCTGAAACTTTCCATAAAGTAATTTTGACGACTCTATGACTGTCTAAATCTTCCTATCAATTTCACTATAAAAACTATTCGAAATAAGCAATGTGTATAAGTTTTCCCCTAACTATGTAAGGCAGGAAGGTGTGTGCTCTGTAGATTCAAGTACAGTTGATAACCTGAACGTCACAGCATATTTTTTTAATTCCTTACAAAATGGAAGAAAATCATATTAATCATCATTCATCATATTTTGTGCGTCCCTTGTGCACTATTGCCAAAAGGAAGACATGAAAGGAGTGATAGCTATCAATGTCAGCCACCATTTTTAAATCAATGGGCTAGGCTTAATTGCTATCATAATTCACTAGAAGGTCAGGTTTTGAGCACTTCGAAACTAGAGCCATAGTAATAATAAATTCGACAATCAAAATATGTACCTCCTTTATTCATTAGAACTTTAAGTTGATCTCTAACAAGTAATCCCAATATTCACGTACTGTGAACGGCCATTTATTCAATTACATAAATTAATATAGTTAAATTGCAGTTAGTTAGACCACTGCATAATTTCTCTACTCATATAGAGCTAGTAAAAGTATCACGTTACTTAATAATCACTGATATTTAACTTGAAGGAATTGAAATTTATTTCGAACTCTAACGTCTTCAATTTATTTTAGACACTGATAAATTCGACACTATATAAATAAGTAATTATGATAGTGACTTATCACCTACTTGTTTTGTGAAGTAGCATAGTCTGTGAAAACATCTGTCAGACCATATAGAGATATCGAGATTGATTAAATAAAAATAATGCAAAAATGCTTAGTTACGGTATCAAAACACAACCAATTATAAAACTGCTTATCTTTAGTGCTATGGCGAAAATAAAAGCTGACACAAAAATAATGTATTCTTAAAAGCTTAATAAAATCGCTGTGAAAACGTTTCAAAGATAAATAATTGATGGGTTACCAGGGTAAATGCAAGTTACGATACCTGTGATGCTACTTATTGGCACTGCGAGATAATCGCCATCTCTAGTGCGAACTCACCAATAAATCAACAAGGTTCGTTACGGCAGGACATTAGGCTTCTTGTATCAACCCCCGTCTGAGCTTATGATATATGGATAATTATGATTTGTGGCAGTACTGCGCACTTGATATATTCAACGATTTATACTGAGACTCGGGTCATCAAACATAATTATAACCCGTAATTGGTAGCACATAAAAACATTTCTTTCTATTTAACATCATGAATTATAAGCCGTGGCAATTTTAAGGTCCTGTGCTCAAAAGGTAACAATTAAGCCGTTTAACTAAGATTCCGATGTCAATTTCTCGATATTCGTGATATAAAGTTCTAATTTTTGATAAATATACTATCATGAGCAAGCTTTTACTACTAGTACAGATCTTCCTATCACTAAATAACATTTAAAAAATGGACTATACTCGTATAAAATTCTCACCATAGTCAATCATAAAGTAATATGACGAAACCACCTGATTGATCGCGACCATCAAGTTATTATTTAGACACAAGTGGAGCTTCCCTTTATCTAATCGTGTATTTAAGTGCACAGTAATCACTGTGATTAATTCCTACGGCCGAGTGTTACACAACTGTAACAAGAATAGAGGCATTAAATTGTAACGTTTGCTTTTTACGATTTCTTTTGATATTAGTACTTGGAGCTTTGAAGTGTATCATTTATGCAACAGTAAAGAAAAAAGGTATGTGTGAGCGTAGAAAGGGCTATTATTTCTGAACTCGCAACACGCATTACATGCTCTCACTATAAAGATATTGTCGTGTTGTAAAGACACAAAAACAATTAATACGTATAATAGTATGTACTAATTTTTGTGTTTGATTTAAAAATAAAGAAACAATCTATAATTTAAATAAATGTTACATTTGACTAGTGACCGAGTATTTGGAGATTTTGTAAATAAATCTTTTTTTTTTAATAAGTACAATGAATGCATGTTTATTAGTAGAAAGCGAAGCCTTTCAATGGTGACGGTTTTTTTCGAATTGGCCTCGTAGTGATTTAGCCGCTTTAATGCAAACACCTAATTAAATCTTTCCTCAATCTTACTTCTTTATATCTTATTTATTATTTTTGTTTTTCCTTCAAATTATTTTAATTAGAAAACTGGCATCTTATATATTACGCTATTATGTATTAAGTACGAAAGTTATAACAATTACGGCTAACTGCGCACAATAAACGTGACGACAGAAGCCTGCCATTTTAAGTAAACAATATGTAATTGAAGTACAAAAATGGATCGATCTCATTTAATCCGGACCAAGTTTGAGCTAAACCTTACAGGTCTTACATCTAACGTAACAATTGCGATCCTTGGTTAATGCGTAGATAATAAAGCAACAAAAAGGGCCGACAAATCGGTCGGCATGTCGTGAACACCAATCCGCATAAGGCCCGTGTTGTAGGCTATTATCTATTCTCTCCATTGTCATGCTGTGCGGTAAGGCTTGTGCCCGGCAGTGGGGCGATTTAGGCTGGTTGATGAATGTTTGTTGACACATTCATAGATGTTGCAATATGGATACGTCGCTACTACTAAAAGATAGTGTTATATGTATAAAGAATTCCAGATACCATACGTAATTATATTTCCCAACTTTCATCATCATCACCGGCTCATTAAAAGTCCTCGACGAGCGGCACGAGCCTACCTGTAAAGGGCATTAGTCGTCAACGCGAGTTCAGTGCGGATTGGCCGACGTATACAAATTAAAATACATAATAGAAAAAAAAAAATTTTATAACGTCAAAACCCATAAACATTCAAAAGCATTTCCTATTGCAAATGCAGGATTCAAGGTTGGTACTCGTGGATATTTAGTTGATCATAACCAAACTGCAAAAACGCGGCAAACCCAAAATATGTTTTATATGAAAGGAAATCAAACATTTAACAAATCATCAACTGTATCCTGTATTGACACGTTTCCCGAATGCCTACTATTAGTAAAACGAGGACGGTTTTTGTTTGTTAAAGCACTTCCTCCTCTGCAACGCCACATGATCATGATTGCCCACCAAGCCTATCATCACACAGCCGTACTGCCTTGCCAGCCATATAATTCGGTAATTTCACCCGTCAAAAAGTATGTTGATGTCGATAATAATCACCTAACTACCACAAGTAACAATAAACTATGTTAATGTGTGAATGCAATTGTAATGTATGCGATAGGGCGTCTGTTTGTCTGAAACGCCCTGTAGCTAAAAGTCCCTAACTTTAAATAAATAAATATCCACAGACACACAGCGCCATCTTGCCTTAATTTAAGCAAGCCCATACGTACTATGGTACTTGCAACGCATAATATAATTATATACTTTTTCAAAGCATACAATACACAGAAACACCCAGGACAATACGAATAGACATGTTTATGCGTACAAAATATGTTTGTACTGCCCGGGAATTGTACCCGGAATCCCTGGTATAATAGCCGCCATCTTAAACATTACACCGATCGTGTCGTCTTAGTGGAGTAGTATATAGAGTAATTATCGGGTCGTCTTAGTGGAGTAGTATATAGAGTAATTAGATAATATATCGGTGATAACCAGCTATCTGTAGCAGTACCATTATAAATAAATGTAAATGGTTTTAATTTTAAAAGTATATTTGTCGGTTAGCCCCTTTCTTCATGAAGGTAGGGCGTGAGAGCCCACGTTGATTATTGTGTGTTTATACATTCAAACAAACCACACTTGAGAACACGGATCGTTATCATATTCAATTGGCAGAAAATTTAAATGATTAATAAAAAAAATCTTTCAAAAATAAAAGTAGAATAAAAGCATCATCATCTATTTCTCTAGTCAAAAAAAACTTGAAGTAACAAGCTGAAGCACTATTTTAATTATTTTGAAATTAAAGTTCAAGCATTCTTATCCTTGAACTTTAATTTAAACATTACATTCAAACGTAATCGAGGAATAAATCTTAAAATTCTGAGTTACACTAGGTACTTTCCTAATTATAAGCTGGTGTATTGCAAAATATGGTAGGCAGTAGTAGCTTTTCATCAGCTGGGCTGTCTGCACGTTTGTTCACTTTTTACATCCAAGACTTATTAGCTAACAGTTGAAGTCTAAAATGTAATTAGTGAGAGGATGACGAAAGCAGAGTACCGGAACATCTAGCGTAAAATGCCTCTATGTTGTGCCACTGGTCTTGCGGCATCGGCAGTGTTCTGCGATATGTTGTTTTTATTTTGAGATGTATATATGACTAAATGTTAAAAGTATGTAGCCCTCGTGACCTATTTCTCGTTTAACACCTGAAGAGAAAAAGGGAGTGGCTGTAAATCAGCGCTGTCTGAGAATACTGGTCGCAGATGAGCATACGCTGAGCTGCTTCCTGTTGTTGATCTTGTTACTGCATTATTTGTACAAATTGTGATATTTATATTTGTGTGGACAACAATAAACACTATTATTATTATTATATGTTTAGGAGACTTATGTTTAGGAGAGAAGTAAATTTCAGCTTAACAACGGACTCAAAAGAACATTATATAGTTAACTATTCTGTGACCATTGCGATATTTGATATAGTTGTAGGATCATCGGAATGAATGAAGCCACCGCCGTCTCTTAAGACTTATTAGCTAACAGTTGAAGTCTAAAATGTAATTAGTGAGAGGATGACGAAAGCAGAGTACCGGAACATCTAGCGTAAAATGCCTCACGTAATTATTGTAATACTGTTTTTAGAGATGACGGTAAGCTGAATCTAAGGTAAGGTAATAACATCGATATCTAGCTAGGTATTTGTTATGAATAAGATCAAAATATATAGATGTGTTCATATCCACATCTGTTCTAAACCGACTGTTAGTTTCTAGCTAGACACACTATGATCTCAAGGAAGATATCGTTAAAGTACTTAATGAGTAGAAATTGAATGATCCTATTAAGGAGAAAGCTATTGTTACAAGTGACAGTCGCCAATTGAATTGACCGCTATTGACCTCAGACTCTTTCGAGTAATGTGAAATTTCAATTTGATACTGACCAATAATTATCTGCGACTATAGCTCATTCAACTCTAGCACGGGTAATGATTTATGTACCCAAAATATACACCGAAACGTTTTACAGGTTCTTTTAAACTGCGGTAATTTTCTTAGTACCACAAGACGGGTATTAAAAGAAAGTGTAATATTGAAATAACAATCCTATTCTTCATGCATATAAATATACCTACGGTACATAAATACTTTTTTTTTATTTTGTCTGTCTGTCTGTTTGTTCCGGGTAATCTCTGAAACAGCCGGGCAAATTTGGACGGGACTATTTTTGGCAGGTAGCTGATGTAATAAGGAAAAACAAAGGCTACTTTTATTTTAGAAAATACTTGTTATTTTAGAAAAACAACGCATAGTTGAACCGCGCGGCGGCCACGTATCTCGTGTACTACGTGCTTTTTAGGTTGTTTTACTGCGGGAGAACAGCTTAGGGTATCGCGGGTGATACCACGGGGAACAGCTTGTAAACAATAATAGAACTACAGTTTCCCCATTGTTATTTAGTAAATACACGATTTCACATCTAAGGCTCATAGCAAATAATTCAGTGCATTACTGTGACTCGGTAATCTGTCAATTTATTATCTATACTCCAAGACTTCTATCCCGAGAAACAGATGAATACTTCACTTTATTAGTATTACTCGTTAAGCGGGAGACGGCAACTAACGCAAATACTTTGTAGAATCCTTATTTAATTGTGATTTACCTGTGTTAAATCTAAAAAGAAAACTACTATTATTTACAATATCAGCCCTAGTATCTTTCCGAAGCAGTATGACCTGAATACACTATTATATTTTAAAGAGCGTATTCTCTGTTATAGTACGATTGACGAAAGATGACCTCTGCACTGATGTATTTTCTTTGGTCCCATTTGGATGTGCAGTGGTGGCGTCAGCGGAAATTATTATATTCTTTACGCTCATGTCAATTTTATTTCTATTCCATTTAAATAGTCTTTATATAGCGCAGAATACCACCATTTGTGGTCATCTGTTGTGAATCTTACTATACCCGTAATTGTAGTACAGAAGAATAAGACCAGATTACAGACGTCACCACTCCTTTTCTCTTTGCGGGTGCCGCAAGATAATTCTTGTGGATAAATAATGCCTATTTCACAAAAATAAATGACTAGTAAATTCAGCAAAACGTACACTGCCGACAAAGCTTTATTTAATGCCATACAGCAATGAGGAAATACAAGGTAGAACTTTATTTTGATTTTGTTTCATTTAGTCTCAATTGAGATGACCTCAAGCCTGAATGTATTATGTACGGGATACAAATAACCAGTATTGTAATATTTTATTGAAATGGTAATAATATTAACAAAAAAATATTTGCAAATGATTATCACAACTGTCCCTTAACCGAAACAGGATTATATCGCATCAGCAGAGTATTACAGTCGAAGCCTGTTCGTGCCGGTCGTCGCTCGGTTTCAAAGGTATTCGCATTAAAAACAGCATACTAAAGCTGTATTTAATACTAGCTTTTGCGTGCGACTTCGTCCGCGTGGAATAGTTACTTTGGCCTAAGATATTCATTTAAATTGAATGATGTAAAAGGCAATTTTGTTTAAAATGAAATACTTGTGATAAATAAAGTATTTATTTGGATAAGGATTGATAGCATATTTATGAAAATATCTTCGCAAAATGATGCACTATTTCAGAAAAAACAATTAGCAAAAAATATGTTACAGGGAGCTAACCTTAAAATATAGATATATGCTGTCGCGGACTTCTATTGCTTGTAGCGTGATGATATTTAGCCTATAGCCTTCCTCGATAAATGAGCTATCTAACACTGAAAGAATTTTTCAAATAGGACAGTCAGTTCTGAGATTAACGCGTTCAACAAACAAACTCTTCAGCTTTATAATATTAGTATAGATTCCCATGTGCTAAACTCTAATACCTTATAATTCTTTGCATACTACTGCCAGTCCCACGGTCTACACGTACTAATTAAATAGACAAATAGACTGGGCATCTCAGGGGTATGTTCGATTCCATCTAATAAAAGTACATATCAATAATTACATCTGATGAGGTAGCTGAAATGTCAATTTGTATTACTTGAGCCGCGGCAAACTTGAATTAAAAAAGTATATCGGAATCAGGTGTTGCAACCAAAAAAAGGCCGAAGGTTTTTTATTGAACCTGCTAATATAAACATTTACAAACACAGCTATTACTACAGTTTTATCGAATAGGTACAGATGGAAATATGGCAACAACTCATATACCAAGATGCAGAAAGGTTACCTTGGTTTCGAAAAGATTCGGAACATAACTCACTGTAATCCACTAAGTAACTTTTGCAAGTTTCTCCTTTAACCCTTTGACCACCAATGACGCCTCTTAAGGTCAGACAAGAATTTACGATAGGCGAATTTGGACTAGGTCTATACACCCTATACGGGTAGGCTTGTGCCCCTCGGTGGGGACGTATAATGAGCTGATGGTGATGACATAACTACGGCTGTAAAACTAACTAATTATTAGTTAATAAATACATGTATATTCGTTTTCAAACTTTTACGTATTTTTTTTTATTTTTATTCATTCATTACGTACAAATTTTTTTCGCCCTATTATGTAGTCCATGCAGCGGCATGCAATGGGAAAAAGAAATTGTCCCAAAATTTTAAAACAGAAACACATACATATACGTTTTGTAATGCTTCAAATTAGCCAACCTCGGAATAAATGTAACTAGATAATATTTACTCTGAGATTACAACATTCAACAACCGTGTATCATACAATGACATTCTGTATATATATAAAGGTATACGCCATCGGTCCCTCAAAATTAAACCGCCGAAGAGAGTACAGTTTGTACTCTTTCGTTTAGGTAAATGTGTTCGAAATTCGAAATATGTGTATGTGTGCTGTCACTGCATTCGGAACACTTTTTTCGATTGTTTTGTGAGCATATAACGAATCCATACTTTTTACATCCATCATCGAGTATGTAACTTTCAAAAGTAAACATTCTAATATTGCGGACGCTTTTCAACATGTGCCTCGGGTGATCCCATCAGAAATAACACTATCGTATCTTATCATAATATCAAACTCCTTACTGACTTCTTATCTTTCATTATATTTGATTAGAATTCAGATTAAATATATTTTAAGCAGTCCCCCCTACTACAGATTGCTGCGTCCTTATTAATGGATATATATTATTTGTAGGTATGTTAAAAAAAGCCACATCAATTTGAAAATAAAAACGAAAAAGTATGACATTTTTAAGTTTTAGCGATTTGCACATCATTTCCTTCCTTTCCTTTTTAGTCTACTACAGTCCTTAGCTATAGATACATATTCGTAGGGCTTTGAACTTAATTTTACAGTTTGTGATTCAAAATCAAATTAGAAACATATTAAAAATACCTATGTGTTTTTTTCTGAAATTTATTCTTGTTTACGCGATTTTGAAATATCCAATGGTGAAAGAAATTACTAAGATTCAAGTTCTCACGCAGATGCACTGATACATGGTTTCCCTTAGGTAAATGCAAGTTTATCATTATACCAATCGCTTAGACAATCAAATGATAGGCCAAACGGGACTCGCAGAGAGATACTAATCTAATTGTGCTCATCATATATAGGCATACTGAGTTTACGCGGTAATTAGCCCTCTAATTAGTAAAGGTTTAACCATGTCATTCGCTACATACATTACATTATATTGTGTCAAATAATTGAATAATGGCTAAATAGATATTAGAATGGCCAATTAAAACACCAGTATTTTATCATCATCATCAGCTCATTAAACGTCCCCACTGAGGGGCACGAGCCTACCCGTACGTGGGTGTATAGGCCTTAGTCGTCCACGAGGGCCCAGTGCGGGTTGGACGACTTCACACACAACCTTTGAATCTCTTCGCAGGCGTGCGCAGATTACCTCACGATGTTTCCTTCGCCGTAAGAGCGTCGAATAACGTACATATATTTTTCAAAAAATCGAAAACATATCGGTACGTGGCGGAATTTGAACCTCAACTCTCCCGGTAGGAGTGCGACAGTCCACACCATTGAGCCACCGACGCTCCAGTATTTTATATGTTATTTTAAAATATTGTTTCTATCTAGTTCCCTCTCTCTTTCTCTCAACCTATTATGGGCCAATGCTGACCAAAAATTGCGCAAATTATTATAACAAAAATTGTGCGATTAGGTTCAGGAACCTTGATTATTTTCTTATCAGAGAATAAAATGTGAATATCATCAACCCGCAAGTATCCCTCGAAATAAAGCTCACAAAAACAGCAATTACCAGACATCGTCAATACAGCTTTAAGTGACACCATATATAAATAAATCCTCCCATAAAACGGGATAAATTGACTGTGCGATAGGGCCTCAAACGCGGCGACTTTCGCATAAACCATCAAATCAGGTGACACTATGACCCTTGTTTGTGTAGCCGTAACGTTAATTTATTGAACACTTTTATCGTCGCTGTGACACTGATTCCAGGGTTGACGTCCAGTGAAACCGCAAATTTATCTTTGAGTTTTGAGGTTTGAATTGCATTTACAATATGTATTTTTTTCGGTACGGTATGTTTTTTGGTATGCTTATAAAAAGTACGAATCATGATGACGATCTATGTAGTAATTGTTAAAAAAACAGCTACTCCAAGGTTCGGTTTTTGATCCCTTTGTAGTACAAACATTTGTGGGCATAAACATGACAGTGTGAATTGGTCTGTATTTTTTCTGGTTCACATAATATACGTACAAAGTTTGAATAGTGTAGTGCTTATAGTTTCGGAGTAAAAAAGGGTATGACATACGGATGGACAGACAGAGTGACTTAACGAATCTATAAGGGTTCCGTTTTTTGCCATAAGGTAACGGAACCCTAAAAAAAGATTTTTAATGGAAACACAAAGAAAGGAGGACATATAATTTGTTTAATACTTGTTTAAACATTAGGCTTTTCTATCTTTTACTGTAACATCAGCTTTGCAAGTGTATTCCCCGTGTAACATGCATGAACGTCAATTGCAATGGAATCAATGAATTAATGGGCCCTCACATGATAAGCTGCGTACAACGCTGTGACTTATGGCAACTAGCGTGCCCCGATAATGAGCGAAAGGTCGCGGACTTCATGCGCAGTTCCCGTTTGCTTGTTAGATGAGACCACTGCTCGATTGAGTTCCCGCACACCTGACCTTTGAGCATACTGGTATGCTTATTGTATTCAGGTGCTATTCGTGCTATTTTGTGAAAACATTTGATGATTTCTTATTTGAGGTGTGCAAGTAGGTATTAGATTTTTTATGAAAAGGGGACCATGATGGAAGCTAGGCATCGACACGATGAGACCACAAAGATCCAGCGTGAAACAATGCACTGCGTTATGTGTCGCAAAGTGAATGGTATTGACGGAGGCTTTACCTACTGATTTTACCCCTAAGAGAGACCCCAAGCTCTCTCCAGTTAACGTTTACCACATATTACTGCTGCTGAATTGAAGAGTATGTCTGTTAATTCAGTGAAATATTAAGATGATGTGACTTAACATCTTTACTCCTTAACTTAGTTACCTGCACATACGTGTAACATAGGCAACTATTCCCATTACAATAAGGAAAGCTGTCTGCTTAAATACTCAAATGTGTCATTTAAAAAAAGGACAGCTCATTATACGTCCCCAACGAGGGACTCGAGCCTACCCGTACGCGTTTGTAAAGGCTTTGGTAGACCACGCGGGCCCAGTGCGGATTGGCCGAATTCACGCACAAGCTTTGGATTTCTACGCAGGCGTGCTGTGCAGGTTTCTACACGATAGTTTTCTTCACCGTAAGAACGTCGGATAACGAACATATAATTTCGAATTTGGTACGTGCCGGCATTTGATCCTGCAACCTCCAAATCGGAAGGCAACAGTTCACACTAATTAGCCACCGACGAAGCTTGTGGTGAAAAACAAACAATAGCCTAGGTATATTTATACTTCTGACACAACCAATACCGCTGGTACTGTCACTTTTGACGTATTGTACAAATGAAGTTGTCTATCAGCTCTACTATTTAGCCGGGACTTAAGTCCCGCAAGTGATAGATTTTCTATTGTTTTTCGCGATCACTCGAGTGGCAAGCAAAAGAGAAATTAAGAGACGTCATTGCATACTTTTACCTAGATCGACCAATCAAAGTCACACAAAAACCCTCGGCTCATACACAACAAACCGAAGGAAACTCTAAATCCCGTTTAATTAGGATAATTGTAGAAAGCCACCGGCAACACTGGCACCGCTGCATTCGTCAACGTGTACCGGTGCTGTTTTTCTATTAAACTTGAATATTCTGAAAAGAAAACTACATAAAACCAGCTCATGTTACATGACGTAGCTAAATATTTATAATTCCGAGCGAAATATTTTAAATAATATAAAACCATACCACTTGAATGACGCAGAATCGTATAGTTAGGGAAACTAATGAGTAAACAGGTGAATATTAAGTACGTATATCTTGCAAATATTTCATCATCATCATCATCAGCTCATTAAACGTCCCCACCGAGGGGCACGAGCCTACCCGTATAGGGTGATTAGGCCTTAGTCGTCCACGCGGGCCCAGTGCGGATTGGACGACTTCACACACCACCTTCGAATCTCTTCGCAGGTGTGCATGAAGGTTTCCTCACGATGTTTCCCTTCACCGTAAGAGCGTCGCATAACGTACATATATTTTCGAAAATTCGAAAATACATTGGTACGTGTCGGGATTTGAACCTCAGCCCTCCCGGTAGGAAGGCGACAGTCCACACCACTGAGCCACCGACGCTCTTATATTTAATAATAATTTATGCAAATATTTACTAAAGAATATTTAAAAACATCCGTTCTTCGTACGGCACGTTTTAAGCAAGTCAGTTCCGACTACAATCTCATGATGGTACTTGTTAACACCCAGCAATCCGCATTTAGCCCACGTAGTGGCCCAATCTATCGACAGCTATATATGCTTAGCAGGACCGCCTATGTCCTGTTGTGGGCTGGTATAGGCTGATGATGGCTTTATATAAAGACTAGAAACTTGAGACTTGATCACTGCAAGATAAAATATCTATTGTTTGTGGGACAGTTATCCCAGTGGATATTGACCATTTAAATACCTAGGTCATACCATGCAGGATCCCAAGTAAGTGATGACTGTACGTGATATTTTAGAAGTTAGTTCCAAAGTGGTAAAATGTGTCCCACCCCTTTTTATTTAAAACTTTCGAAGTGTCTCTCGCTCGTAAACTATTCAATTTATAAAAAAATATAAGAACTAGAATATAATGTTTAAAGGCCACATTGATTCCCCACACGTGTGGGTTCAATGTATAGGTCTCTAGGTTCAGTTCAATGAATGGGGAACACAATTTTTTTTATTTATTATTATCTTAATAGCGTTCACAAAATACAAATACCTACTTACAGAGTTTCAACAGTTTAGTGCTTATAGTTTCGGAAAAAAAGGGTGTGACATACGGCCGGACAGACAGACATGACAAATCTATAAGGCTTCCGTTTTTTGCCATTTACTTACGGAATCCTAAAAACACGTTCGATATCTATGGCACAAATGGAGTCGGTGTCAACCATTCATCAATTGCTCATAACTTCGGCGCAAGTCAATGAAGTCGTGACGCCACGCAAGCCGCGTCAAGTGGTCAGGTTGTTCGCAAAACGTACCTTCGGGCCCATAAATATTTAACAGCCCTACGCTGCGCATTCTGCAGTGGACCGAGTACAATGCAGTATCCGATATTATAAGTCTAAAGAATATGTATTCCTATATTATATATGCAATGGCCGTCTGCTTTAGGCAAACGAACAATCGGATGAACTGAAGCCACACGGGCTTTAAGGAATAACAAAGGGGGGATTTGAGCCCCGGTTTCTTTACTTACTCGATGAAATACAGTATTCACGCCGGCTATTCCGAACTCATGGTATCACCACTGGCCGGTGAGCGTTAAAACATGGCTCGCCCACAAAACTCTGTTTATTATATAGAGCATACGTATGTGCATTAAGTTGAATGTTTATCAAATGAGTTTAGATTTGAAGGACAGTCGTGTCATTTATATGATAGAGAAACAGACATTTATATCCTGATCCTAGTCAACGAATCACATTATAAACTTTTAACTGCGAATTTAAGTATAGGAAGCAGGAATATAAAGTCGTAAAAATATCGGTTCGCTCTCTCCTCTCTTGCAATAAGTAATTACTATATTCATAACAGAGGGTCATAAAATATCGTTATCATTCACTCTATCAATAGGTATATTATACATGTGACTGTATGTTGTTTGTGCCGCTATCACGCGAAAAGTACTTTACCGATCATCAGGAAATTTTATATAAATATTATCGGTGAAATTACTACTAATTTTTTGGAAGATGAAAATATTTTTGACACAAAACTACTACTTCAACGACATCGGAACGGTAGGCTTTCCGAAAATTAAATACAAACCAGAGTACTGTAATGCCGTTAATTTCCTACCAAAAATAATACTCACTTCGAAATACCGAGATATTGTCAAAGGTTAGCGTCACGAACCTACCCGTAAAGAGTGTATAGACTCAGTGAGGATTGGCCGACTTCACAGCCAGTTTCCTCACAATGTTTTTCTTCACCGTAAGAGCGAGTCCGATAAACGTACATAATTTCTAAAATTCGAAGAGAAATGTCACATGGCGGGATTTGAACCCACACCTCCAGACCGGAAGGCAACAGTCCACACCAATGAGCCACCGACGCTCTTCGTGATCTCTAATTCTACATGTTTAGTATCCAACTTGTACATTAGAAAAAGCAACGCCCGCAATGAAAAGCTAGTTCAAAGCATTATCACGAGGCTATACAGTTGATTGCAAACGGACAGATCGCTTCTAAACGTCTTTCGCCGGTTGATCTTGCGTTTTGTTCCGTCCACGTGCCGGCATCGTCACGATCACGATACTGAATAAGCTATTACGTCCTCACAAATTACTCCTATGTCATAAATCTGCATAAGATATTTTATCAACATCGACTGTAGTAAGTAGCGCAATGGTGAATAAATTAGTTAATACGCAATATCACCTGTGTGTGTTTGTACTGAGTGTTTTCTATGTATAATATGTATGAAATTGCAAAAATAAAGTATGTCTATCTTTGTTTAGTATCCATATTAAAGGTTATTCAGTCTGTGCTGTGGTGCCCCTCAGACAATGGAACACCTACTGCGTTGCCCGAACTGGCCATCTTCGTGCGGTTTCCGGAACCTCTGGATGGCAAATGAGGGCGAATCGAATAACTTGCGAATCCAAATCGACTCGATAAAAAGAAGTAGAAGAGGCTAATGCTTAGTTTGGGGCTGGATGTATGAATGTCAGTGGATATTTGTATTTGTGTTAATGTGTAAGAGCTGGATGGCGTATTGGCTAGCAAGTACTGATCAAGAAACTACGGCTATGGTAGCTTATCGGATGAGTGGCCGAGAAGCTTTAACTCGTCTCCAATGATATAATAATACAAAAAAACTGCTCTTGGGTTACTTACTATCTTTAGTTCATCATCATCAGCTCATTCAACGTCCCCACTGAGCGGCACGAGCCTACCCGTATAGGGAGCTTAGGCCTTATTCGTCCACGCGGGCCAAGTGCGGATTGGACGACTTCACGCTTTGAATCTCTTCGCAGGGGTGCGCACTGCGCAGGTATCCTCACGATGTTTTCCTTCACCGTAAGAGCGTCGGATAAGATACATATCATTTCGAAAATTCGAATACTCATTGGTAAGTGGCGGGATTTGAACCTCAGCTCTCCCGGTAGGAGAGCAACAGTCCTCACCATTGAGCCACCGACGTTCTGTCTATCTATGTCTGCTATCTCAAGTTATTTGTTGTCAATAGTCATAAGCTGTTTGAATATTTTTATTTGGATTTTACAAGATATTGAAATCAACCATGTTTCTCGGCGAATTTGTAATTCTGATGAGAAAAACTAGACATAATTCAACCATAATATTGGATATAACTCGTAGTAGCAATTTGCTGGGTTGGTATCCCAGCAAATTAGCAAATTCTGCACTTTTAATTAAGATTTCCCGCCATCCTCTAATCGTTATCCAATTGACTTTTACTCTCTCTTTAATTAATAACGACTCTGAACGACCAGGAAAGGCTTATTCAATTAGTCGAAGACTTCGTTAACCAGTGACAACTGGTTAATAGCTAGTTCCCAGTGTCGAAGAGACTTCATTTATTTATTTTTGATTCAGTTAATAATATGAAAGCCCAGTACATATTCGGGATTCAATCCAACTTCTCCAACCCTTAGTCCCAAACTATTATAAAAAGGAAAATGTGGGAAAACAATGTAGATTTTTAAGCATTGAGTTCAGATTGCTCTGTTTTCGGGTATCTTGGGTTCTTATCTCACGGTTACATCGTAAAGAAAAAAGGCACTATGATTTTTTTCTCAGTTTATTAAGGTAATTGTTGGCTGTGAATTACCTAATTGATCGAAATAAAGACGATTCAGTGTTTCAGAACGCACGTAAAGCCATCGGTCTCGACTTTATATTGGCTTACTTTTTTAAGATAGTTTTGACACCTTACGTTTCTAAAATAGTTCTAAGTCTAGGAGTCAAAGTGGTCGTTGGATCATTCAGGTCTTAGTATGGTTATCGTTAGCATCCACCAATCTGCCATGATCCGAATGGTGGGTTACAACTTACGTCCCCATACGTCAATTACGTCTTATAGCAGTGCTCTTCAATCCGACGCTCTTACGGCGGAGGAAAACATCGTGAGAAGCCTACGCACGACTACGAAGAAATTTAAAGGCTCGCACTGGGCCCGCGTGGATGACTACGGCCCACACACCCTTTTCGGGTAGGCTCGTGCCCCTCGTTTGGGACGTTAAATGAGCTGATGATGAAAGCAACACCGTACGGATCATCCTGGGCCCTTTATGAAGATAAAAGCTAATAGAGACGATATTTACTGAAGCTTACAGCTATTAACCCAATTCTTCACCCGCAAAACAGCCTTACGCCCAATTCAATATGTAGGTTTCCGATACGGGTCACAGCACAATCGGTGTAGCAACAATCGCGCTCGCATTTTCGAGCTCCATCGAAACTCATCAATCACACGAACATTATTTGTTTTATCGATCGAACTGGAATCAGTACATGTAGTGGAAACAGGACCGTACCAAGCGGCGAGAGCGCCGAGACCAACAATGTCACACGCTCGCGATGTGCTCGGCTTACGTAAGGAGATTGATAACCGAAAAAGAGAGCATCGTTTTACATAAACTTTCGTCGTCAATCATATCAGTTAGTTTGGCATGCAAATCAAAATTAATATAGCAGTAATCTGTCTGAAAAGAAAAAAGGAAAGGTCGTTCGCGTGGGTTCTACTCTCTTGGCTATTTCTATACGACTGAAGGATCAAGTTTATAGAAAGATTTTTTCATACCTTGATTCTACACCACGCAGTTTCAATGAGGCATGAAAACGCGCTCTACAATCTGGACATATAAACCCTAATTTGATAAATCTTTGATGAAATCTTTTAAAACTTAATGTTGCACAAATAATTAAAATTTAAACAATTCCTTTTAAGATAAGTCTTAAGACAAAAAAGCGACAAAACATCGTTACCGTTCTACAAGACGTTGAATTACATTTTTAAAATATGCCGTATAAAGCGCACATGACTTCTCTCGTAAACAAAACACACTCAACTCAAGTGTCAAGAACGACTCAAAAATTAATCATATTCGCAACCCATTCAACAAGTATGATATTCATGGTAGCGAAACGGTGAAGCCATACATTTTATGTATTTAATAATATTATGTAGAACTTGTTGAAGTAAGGGTCCGTAGAGTTGGATCGTTTAGATTCAGACGCTTGGCTCTATATGAGATCTAATATCTTTTTTGCAGCGCAAACCTTAATTGGTCGTCGTGGCAAATTCATCATAAACTACTTTTGGTGGGATTTCAGTTCTTTTTGTAAGTTGGTAGGATTGATATATTCTTAAGTACTTCATAGGTTTTTTAGTTACTGTCTACAGTCCCGTGTCAATTAACATTTTAAAATTGGTGAAAGTCTCATAAAAAAACTTTTTTTTTAGGGGATGAGTCAAATTGTAAAATATACGTATACTTTTAATAAAATGAAACCATCATCCTATTCAGAGATCTCCAAAGATTCGATAGATCTTTGGCGGAATATGTTACGGGGCTGATGAGTCTCAGAAATCTTTACTTTATTTATACTTTCCTATCCATAAAATAACAAATTACCTTACCCGTGTTTTGTCACTACCGCTAACGTGATGCTTGTACTCTGCAACTCTTCAGAACTCAACTGTTCAATGCTGCGGCAATCGGACGCCGATGGAGTTCTACAGACAAAATTGGAGGTAAGGAAAAGGATGGTAAGGGTACAAGGAATAGGTAATTTGTTCGCAAAAGCTGAAGGATTTTTTATATTGTTTAGGAACAGCTTTTAAAACTTATAATTAAAGTATCAAAGCACATTACCACGGATGATGAAATAGAGCTAAAAATCAAGGGTTGAGAAACTAATAAAATAATGGTGTAATAATATAAGTAATATTTAAACGTTTTCATTGTAAAAGTACAAATTTACTCATCTCATTACATCGCTTACAATACGGTTTTGAGATTCGCAATAGCACATAACTACGAGTATACATGCAATTACCCAGAGACCGTCTTCAAACTCGAACGGCAAACCAGCAATTTAATCTTCGACTTTAAAATCAATTTCTATTTTCTGTTACTGTCAGTTAGAATCACTAAGAGTCATGTTTTCCCTCAACTTTACCAAATATTATGTTTACTCGACACTCGAAGCCGGTCGGGCACATAAAAATCAATCATTCGCGACCATTAGCAAATTATTATGTTGTGGTAATGTTAGCCAAGATGGCCGCGGGCGACGGCACGGTAGCATGAAACCGCATCTCCATTACGCCTCATTAGTGCAGGTGAAACTTGGTTATTTCCCTGGCTATAACGCCCACCAATATTACTGGACACGCAAAAATAAACACCGACGTACACTTTTGCAGTGGCTGCACAGATCACAAACAAATGGTCAACCGTAATAGCAGTGGTCATCAAATATAATAGGACCAATTATACGTGACCGCTACGTCACGGTGACCGGCACTCGATCTTATTACACCCGTGAAAGTGACAGTATTTTTTATGCTGACTATGACTCTTTTAAACATATCAATCTTTTAAACATTCATCACGGTAGATATTCCTACATCGCCATGAGTTATTCGTGTAAAAACTTACGGTGATCCTTATTTGACTTTACACATAAAGGCTAAATATGTACAAAGCCTATTAATACCAATTTAAAATTTTGGCCAAGTGCGACTCATACTAGTTATATTACAGTCGTTTATATTCAAAATTTTATGAATTTAGTGTAAAGTTACACAAATTATCTCCTTAAGGGAAAAAGTTCTTTAAGTGGTTTCTTTGCGGCTCGATTGTGACATAAGTAAGGACGTTAGAATAATGATTTCTGTTTTAGTAAATAGAACAATATATATCTAGAAGTTAATAGAACATCAGACGATACTTTTGTTGGTTATAATAGTCTATATTTCCATTTGAACAAATTCTCTTGTGAACATAATTCATTAAAACCAATTCAGATGTAATTCCCTACACACATAGGTTTCCCAGACATGAGACCCGATTGATGTAGTCACACCAATATTAGTCATATATTCAATCCCACTTTGTCCAGTATTATGAACACGTCTCATTGTACTCTTTTGATCGTTCCGCTTACGAATCTGTTAATTAAAGCTCCACACAAAACTCTTTGACAGATAGTGTCAATTAGCGCTTGCCGCTACCGAGCTTCCATCTATACAAGAGTACAAAACAAGTACAAATTGGTTGGTCAATTTTATGGCTTAGTAATTCATGACTAGAATGCTCTTTGTGAAGTTTAAGATATACTGCATTGTGATGTTTGGTTTTCGAGTAAACGAAATTCCTACTTCGACCTAGTCGCTACTTTTTCTTAAAACAAATAATTAAATTAGTTTTGTGTCAAGATGATGTTACTTCTGAAGGCATTTTTGATCACAGCGATTATCGCAGTTTGCCAGAACCTCGATCGTCTTTTGTTAAATTATAAACATGTAGCGGATATCATGTAATTGCTACTTTATTTGACCGATCGTTAATTTATAATTTCACTATAGATGCATGCGAATTGTTTTAGAAAATGTAATAAGTATCAAATTTATTTATATAATAAAATTATAAATTCCTGGGTAAGCTAGCTTCACTATAAGCATATTTTGTCTATAATCTGTCATGTCATGACATAGTCATGAAAAATAAATGCAGTCAACTTTTAAACCTAAGCTACACTTAGATAAACAATAAACAACTTGATGCACAATTTCACTCAGAGTCCGCGGCAATTATGCATATCCGTCAGTTGAGCACATTTTTTCATTCACGTCGCTCGCTACATGTCATAGTAACATAGTAGCTTGTGCTTTTAATTTTGTTCCATTTTATTGAATAATTGTATGTCCTAAATATAACATGTGTCAACATATGTGTCAAGCGGCTCGGAGATTTTTTGGTTGATATTTCTTCGTGATTGTGCATCTAGTTAGTTTATTATTCATCTAAGTAGCTACACTAATACGATCGCATCCCGTACAAAATTCGACGTAATAAAATATTTCCCTTTTCCGTGTTCCAGGGGAGCAGAGGCGGGCGGGAGTAGCGGAGCATGTAATACGGCGGCTTCCGCGAGGGCGCGCCTGCATTGTGCGCGAGCAGACCGTGCGTGACTGTCGCTGCCCACCAGTGTTGCCACCTTCGCTTTAGTAATGGGGCAGTTAGAGAAGATGAAAAGGGCTAAATTGGGCTAGATAAAGCTTCAATAACCAAGAAAAGACTATCAGTACAAAAAAATCAGAATTAAACCTAGAGAGACGAAAAACGGTTTCCTGACCAATAAAACACACTATAGCGTTCCATTCTTACGTGGTTGACATTCCATTTATCCGCACAGCGGGCTATGGTGCCTCGCTTCTTATGCGCACCGCAAAGGAATGGAACTCTTTGCCTNCCTTAATGTGTTTCCCCGATCATTAACAAACCTGGCCGTCCTCATGCAAGGGTGAATAGGCTGTTTCTGGGCAGACATAATCCATCCTAGGCCGCATCATCACTTACCATCAGGTGAGATGGCGGTCAAATGTCTGCCTATAGATGATAAAAAAATGCATTAAGTAAGCGATTGCAAGCGATTTTATCAGCTATACGCACCCTATATCTGTGACACAAATCGTGAAAGGAGTTGATAGCGAGTCGAAAACTTTAAACTTTGGTAGAATATTTTGAAGAAAATAAATAGTCAAAATATGAGTTCACCTATAGTAAAGAGGGCTAAGGTGGCAAGTGGCAACACTGCTGCCCACAGCTCCTACACGTGCTTTGTGCACCAAACACCGGGGAGACAGTTGCATGCTCTCCAATACATCCGATAATTGCCGATGCCCCGCTCCCACTCGATATCATGTACCAAGACCGCAGACGCCGGTGGGAGGTGGCGCACGCTCGTAATCGAGGGTGCGCCAACGCAGTCTCACGCTCAACTCTCATGTTGGAATAATAAGTTCAAAACAATAATGGAATAATAAGTAGAAAACTACTAACTATGATTAGCTGTATAGCGTTAAATGTCTTTCTAAATTATAGGACAACGACGACGATATTCAATATAGTAGTGGCAGAAATACTTATATTTTAAAAACTAGTTCGAATAAATAATAAAACGAACTATCCTAAGCCAGCTGTTGTAAACATAACAATTGAGAAATTGATCCCTTTTTATTTAGCATTCATATTGATGTAATATAACTTTACAAATTTATAATCTACATTACATTTCATTTATAAATTATTGACTTCAGAAAAATACAAAAATATCTTAACTAAAAATATGCCCTATCGCAGTCGGTAGGATTCGAACCTACGCTCCCAGAGGAATCTGATTTCTAGTCAGACGCCTTAACCGCTCGGCCACGACTGCTGCGGATATGGTACCATATTACACATACACTTTCAATACCACTGGCCACAGTGAATACGACCTTTCACCATAATTTTCTTTGAATAAACTAAATAGTAATTTATATAAATGGTTTTGAATTAGGTATTATGATTTTATATATTTTAGAATGATAACGATGTTATCGCTTTATATTTTTGTTTTATCTTCAACTTGAATGAAACTTATGTGTACCTACTCGTTATAAATGTTTGCACACATGGCTATTCGGTGATTATAAGTGCATTTAGTATTACGAGTATTGATAATGATCTATTCAACACGGTAAACGATTTAATTGTCTCAAGCACTCTAGGTAGAGTTAAGTCATTATAAACATTATATAAATTGATCCGTTTTTTTAGCATTTATAGTGATGTAATATAACTTTACAAATAATGATGATCAAAGATTTTCAGATCCAAGACCAGCGAACAAGATGTGAGGCAGGGGGATGTTATATCCCAGAAACTGTTCACAAACGCATTGGAGGATGTCTTCAAGACCCTGGACTGGTCTGAACGAGGCGTCAATGTCAATGGAGAGTTTATTTCTCATCTTCGTTTTGCTGACGATATCGTCATCGTGGCAGAGTCATCGGAAGAGCTTGCGGAGATGCTGAACAGCCTTAATGAATCTTCCCGACGAGTTGGGCTGGCATGAATTTGGACAAGACGAAAGTCACCTTCAACAGTCGTGTCATGCCACAATCGATATGCGTCATGCAGTAGTATCTCTACCTGGGCCAAACCATCCAACTTGGCCGGCATAACTTCGAGAGGAGGCTAGTAGGAAGATTCAGTTGGGCTGGCGGCATTCGTAAGCTACGTCATGTCCTAACGTCAACTATTCCGCAATGCTTAAAGACAAAAGTCTTGAGCAATGCGTCCTACCCGTGTTAACATACGCAGCTGAGACATGGACACTGACTGCGGGATTGGTTCATAAGTTCAAAGTTACTCAACACGCAATGGAGCGAGCTATGCTTGGAGTCTCTCTTAGGGATAAGATCAGAAATGATTTAATCCGTAAGAGAACTAAAGTTACCGACATAGCCCGCCGGATCAGCAAGTTGAAGTGGCAGTGGGCTGGTCACGTATGTCGCAGAACCGATGGCCGTTGGAGCAGACGAGTTCTGGAGTGGAGACCGCGTCTTGGCAAGCGTAGGACGCCCTCCGGCCCGATGGACCGACGACTTGCGAAAGGTCGCTGGTGGAAGCTGGATGAAAAAAGCGGAGGACCGGGATGTCTGGCGTAAAATGGGGGACCTATGTCCAGCAGTGGACTGCAATAGGTTGAAGAGAGAAACATAACAGATACAATCATGTCTTATCGATACTGCACTCAATTGAATAAGAAATGAAAAAAATAAAAAACCTAACTATAAATAGAAACTCAAACCCAAATTGCCTCATGACTACTCATGAGGTATTGGAATGTAGAGAAAATAAATACAGATAATTTTTAAGGGTATTTTATTGCGAATAAGCAGGGACGAACATTTGAATGACTTCATATTACATACAAAAAAATGAGTATCCCTTTCGAATAAAAAAATACCTTATATCTCACATACAGCTTGTTTTATTCAAATACAACATCAAACGTCTTTATTAAAGGACTCTTGATATTACATTAAATATAAATAAGTAAAATATGAAAGTAAATAAAGAAGGAGAAAAGTTGAGGAAAAAACGTAAGTACCTCTTCTATTGTAAAATCAACAATCTCACATTTCTTAGTTTTTATTTGTCAATACCATATAACTTACTGTGCTGTGAGAAATCGTCTTTACGAAATAATGTCAGATTGGCGTACCGTCAATTACATAGCATAGAAATACTGATACGTAAATAATACATTCCTCATAGAAAGTCATCAAACATATGGCAAAACGAAGGGTTAATAATATCAGTGTTTAACAATAACGCCCCAGACTTAGCCCGCAGACGAAGCCCGTGGCTTCCGGAACTAAAGCCCGGTATCCTGTTACTCCTGATTAGGGTTGCCAGATTATTTTTATATAAAACTAGTTGTTCCCCGCGGTCGTCAATTAAATGCATATTTAAATGCAATGCACCTTATAAAATTTAAATAACTTAGGAGTAAATACCCTTTGGCCAAAGCCACGAATAGAATATTTAAAAATTTCGAACGTGGATTTTAAATTTAATGTAATGGATTGTTAAGCTAATAAACTTATGTATCTCGGTTATAAATAAATTATATGTACGTCGCTCTCTTTTTTTGCAGTGCCCTTGCAGGGTGTCACGTGATCAATGTACCGCTTTATTTATGTTACACCAATGCAATACCATGTGACTAGCAGAAAATAAATAAATAAATTTAAAATAACCTTTTCTTTACTGTCATTTCTGGTCACAAAATAAAATTCACCAGAAGCAATTACCATGACGTTTAATGCACCCGAGATTGCCTCATGAGTGTTGCCATCTGGTTCGTGTCGCATGTTCTACGAATGGCTATGGTGTTAATTTCAGTTTACCTTCCGAGATATAAAACATCAGGCCAATTTCATTAGAATAACCAATATCGTCAGGTCTAGTGAACTTTTCGTAGCATAAATGTATTAAAAAATCTTGTTATTTCGTAATAAATAAAATATAAAAATAAATAAAATAATATAAATATCCACTGACATTCACACAGCGCCATCTAGCCCCAAGTTGAGCGTGTAGCCTGTATTATGAGTACTAAACAACGGATAATAATACTTACACGCATATTTTTTCTAAATACATATTGTACATAAAAACCACCCAGACCAATGCAAACAGACATTAATGTTTGTACTACCCGGGGTTCGAACCCGGAACCCTTGGTTTAGCAGCCGACGTCTCGACCATTACCTACACCACATGGGTCTTCATTATGTAACACAAGCCGTATGTACTAATACGTGCACATGCACCGTAAATGCCCCAACCCTAACCCTTTCCGTCTGAGCCCCACCAATCCTATTAGGCCGGGAGTGCACCGCTCTGTAATATACTCATGATACCGGGTATTTTCAAGCCGCCGAGAAACGTTTACAAACGTAATTCATAGTTAGCACTGGGCCTATAATCTTTTTCCTGTTTGTAAAGCCGTTACATACATCTTTCACTTTTTGACTACAGTTTATTCGAATCTTAGATAGGTATTTAACAGTTTACAGAGCATGGTGTATATTATAACTTAAAGCCTATTAAATATTGACCCAATCGTATTTCGATTTATCCCGAAAATTATTTCCATAGTGCTTGTACTGTACACGCGATATAAAATTAATTGCTTTTAGGAGGGTTTGAAGGGGTGCAGCGGTTGGTGAGTTCGCACAAAACAAGCAACTATCACTGGCACTTAACTGCTGTTATAACGAGTAATCATCATCAGCTCATTAAACGTCCCCACCGAGGGGCACAAGCCTACCCGTATAGGGTGATTAGGCCTTAGTCGTCCACGCGGCCCAGAGCGGATTCGACGACTTCACACACAACCCTTCGAATCTCTTCGCAGGCGTGCATGAAGGTTTCCTCACGATGTTCTCCTTCACCGTAAGAGCGTCGGATAACGTACATATTTTTCGAAAATTCGAAAATACATTGGTACGTGTCGGATTTGAACCTCAGCCCTCCCGTAGGAAGGCGACAGTCTACACCACTGAGCCACCGACGCTCTACGACGCTCTATGACGACGACGAGTAATGGTAAATAATCATAATAAATATCCACTGACATTCAAAATTCAGTGCCATCTAGCCCCAAACTAAGCATTAGCCTGAATATGGATACCAAACAACAGATAAACAAATCTTTATTTATTTTTTTGTTAAAACGTACATATTATACATAGAGAATCCCCAGACCAATACAAACAACCATGTTCATGTAGACAAATGTTGGTACTGCAGAGGATCGAACCCGGATCCCTAAATGTAATAGCGGACGTCTCATGGATCGTCATCACAGGCATCTTCGTATTGGATTATCTATGATCGCCATCAATCGTGGAGTATATGCATAGTACATTTTATATGATCTGTGCCTAGACAAAATTTTAATTTCCACCTCGACAAAGCCGCGGACACAAAGTTCCTTGACATAATCAAAACATTAACAGAGAAAGGACGCCGTCAAAAGAAACAAAAGGACAACACCGGCCCATAAATGTAAATGTACAATTCTATTGTTCGATACCGTTGTTCCTTGCTATTGCAAGTGAATTAGCGTCGCGAATTATCAAAGGAAATTGTCCGACTGTAGTAGGGCGAAACTGTGTCGTAATCTACACTAATCATAGTGCTAACACCTGGAACTATGATCGTGATGCGACGCACTAACGGTGAAGGAAAACATCGTGAGGAAACCGGCGCACGCTTGCTAAGAGATTCAAAGTTTGTGCATGTGTGCAGACTCTACAAAGGCTAAGAAGGAAAAGACATCAGCGTTGATACCTCCATCTGGTATAAACAATAGGGGACGAGGTGGACATGTTCTCAAATGGCATCTACGGAAGGGAAAAAGAAGCGTAGGCCAACTCCTAAACAGATGGGCCGATGACCTGCCTATGATCTTCGTCCAGCAACGGGCGTTTAGGTTGCCGTAATGATGGTAACACCTGTTTTTGTGCGTAAAAACCTAAATCTAAGAGCCCACTGCGCTCCTTAATTTCCCTGTTAAACTATAAAAGCCATCTGCGGCCAACTACAGTAGTAAGAAATAACTACCTATTTCCTTTTTCAAAATGACGGGTATGATCGATGGTACCAACCCCACCGGGTCAGCTATCTTACCTTCTAACTTCTTTTCGTAAGAAAAAGTAACAATTTATGGCGATGCTAAAAACAGAATATTGCACAATAATTTCAAATTGGAACAAATGGACCACTAAAACATAAACAAAGCTTGTTTTCGCCTTAATTGGTGATCTCAAGGCACAAGCGTGTGCGCAGTCGCCCTCCTACGTGCATATTCGCATAAATCTGGAACAACCTACACTTACAATTAGATTTAAGTAACCGTATATAGGCCGGTAAAGAAAAATAACTTGAACTGGCGCCTGCTACAAAAAAATAGAATGGACCATGCCATTGTCAAGTCAATGTTTACTTGAGTCAATACTTGATTCACGTTTCAAGTTTTATCTACCTTTTGATTTAAACTTAACTTTGACAGTAAAATATACCAAATCATACCGTATACACTTAATATACAATCGATCTATACAATACTACATTGCTAAGAGTGTACTATATAAATTTCAGACTATGAATAGAATAGAGTTTGGTAAGACTTTCTTAAGTGGTAATCAAATGCATTGCACATAACATACTTCAGGCGTTAGTAAACATTTTAAACAAAATGAACAGTCTATTGATTCAAGGCCTATTTTTATGATTAATTTTGATAGTTGATGATAATAATAATCATATAAACAAATGCAGTGGACACAGGAGCGTTAAGAACAAAGCAAGTACGCGGTAGACCTAATGGAAGCATTAATTGGCATTAGAAAATTACGACACTGGACCTTATTTCATGACCAGATGGAAAAATAACCTTATATTATCAAAGCCGTTTAATGTAACCGTATGTCAAGGTCTTCTGGTTTAGAGATCATTTGACAGTCACTTGACGTGTGCACAGTGCGTGTCAGTGTTACGTTTATTGTTTGTGAGGAAGCTCATACATTACGCTGCAATTAGACCTATCCATATGCAAGTTAAAGTGGCAGTGAGCTACTGGACGAGTTCCGCTCGCGCCACGCTAGGACACCCTCCAGGCCAAAAGGATCGACTTCCGATAGACTGGTGGTGGAGGGTGTATGAGAGAAGCGAAGGTCCGCTGCGATATTTTGAAAAGAGAAGACCCATACATATCATTATGTCGCTACGTACTGTATATTTTACCCAATGATATTATGTTACAAAACAACACTCTCCCAACAAGCTTACTAAAAGTTGTTCGCCGTGAAATGTATAAACTCTCTAACCGCTGCAGGCAGGCATATATTCAACACACACACTTGGGTTTGTAATGTACCTGGAATCCATGCTGTTAAAAAAACTGAAAAAAATTCTTTGCTAACTTACTTTATAATGGAACTCTTGGAATTCTCCGGCAGCCCCACAAATATAAGTGTGGATGACATTGGTACACTTCACAACACGATTCAAGTCTTACTGTAAATTTAGTCAACGAATTCACTAAAATAACGCGGTTCAGCTGAAACGATCCCGATAATACTTTCGATTTTGATAACTGTCAATATGAATTATTAAAAATAGGGCAAATAATTTTGATTTGCGTGCCAGTACGTCGCTTGTGTATAGCAAACTGCCGTTTACCATTTCTGTTTATGACAAAGAAGGCGTGGGTGAGATATAGTAGGTGTTCAAGTGGGCTCGGTCGCAATTAGATTAAATAATCTGGATTTAACATTTCCTCAAAGTGGTGACACAAACATTTAAGGTTAAAGCTAAAGATAACTTTTAAGCTTAACATCTTAATATGACAAATTATTTGGACAAACTTTTTTTGCGAGGAAGATACAAACACCATATGGATGAAAAGCTGCAGAACGTGAATCCTCATCCAAATAATAATGACACATTTGTCCTCCAATGATGCTATCAAGCATGCTACTCGTTGAAACATCCTACGTGGTTTATTGCCTACATTCCCGTATTAACATCCAGTTCTGCCAACCAAGTGTCTCTTACGCGAACTTGTTTTCTATCGATCCTTTCTCTGACACTACTGTGTCTGCTCTGGTGAGGAGCTTTTGTCCGGGTAGTCTTGGATCGTCGGCAAACGTGGTTGAATCAGTGGAATCCCGTGACAAGGACCGTCATTGTAAAAAAGCCGGGCGTACTCTCCGTAAGCAAACCGGTGACCCTCCACCAGCTGTTCTATCTAGCACTGTTATGGCCAATCCGTTTGCTCAACAGTTGCTGAAGTCGTTGGACGTCAGCTTATCCTGGATCAGGCTGGGTTTTGTCGTGTTGTGGGCAAGTTCTTGATCCCACCCAGCATATTTCTTTCTTAGCAAAATCGCTGCACTGGCGGGGGACCACTGTTTCGTGAGGCTCCACCCAGAATCGTTGTTGTAGTTGATGAGAAACCGTCGGTTTTGGGTATATTCTCCCGCAAGGTAATGTTTTGGACCCTATTCTACTCAATATTTATACTTATGAACAACTTCACCATTCGGCTACTAGTCGATTCTTGTACTCGTACGCTGTTAATTTGGCACTTACCTCACAGAGTAGGGATTTTTCGGCAGTTGAGTGCAACCTACCAGAGGCTCTTTGCCGGTTGTCGGAATGATGAGAATAATTATTTAAGGCCCAACTCACACTCGGGTGCTTCACCTCATATTCTGCGTACAAGTAGCTTGGCGCTATAATTTTATATGAATGAGTATTCCTGTCCAGTCTGGGCTCTTTCAGTCCACGCCCGAGAAATTGATGTTACCCTCAATGCTTCGTACAGAATTGTAACGGTTCTCTTCTACCTACACCGTTGTCATCCGTCTTCCAGCTGTCTGGCATTACTCCTAAAATGCGACGCAGGGTGCTTTCTGTTTGTCGAAAAAATATAAACAGATAGTGGACCATCCTTTGTGTGGGAGAGCTTCGCATCCGCCGCGTCTCAGGAGTCGCATTTGCATTCTTGAACAGCCGCAATTATATCCAGCTGAGGTGTCTGACCAAACTGATGTAGTGGAATGAATTATTCCCGACCTCGTCGAGACACCCCCGTTTGGCAGAAGAGCTACATACCTCTGGGCGGTGATTTACCCGGGGTGGTCTGGAAAACTAGACTGCGGGCAGGTGTTGGCCGGTGCCGTGAAAATCGAGTAAGATGCTATATAACTAAATAACTGACCATCATCGTGCGGTTTCCGGGGACCTCTGGATGGCAAAAGGGCGATCAAAGTGGCCCAATATTGATTGCATTATCCTATTGAACTTGTGAATCCTCGATAAGAAAAAGGAGTGATCTATAAACCTGTCAATTACGTTATAAAGTTTTCTTAGATTTCCGAGTTCGATTCCCGGGCTGTACAAAGTTTGTGTGCGTTAGTGAACATGTCTCTTATTATTAGTCTGGGAGTAGGTATGTAAGTATTTACAAAAAAGTTAATATTTAGCTCACACCTAAACATAATCTACAAGTAGTTAGGAGCGTCGGTGGCTCAATGGTGTGGACTGTCGCCCTCCTGCCGGGAGGGCTGAGGTTCAAATCCCGACACGTACCAATGTGTTTTCGAATTTTCGAAAATATATGTACGTTATCCGACGCTCTTACGGTGAAGGAAAACATCATGCGGAAACCTTCATGCACGCCTGCGAAGAGATTCGAAAGTTGTGTGAAGTCGTCCAATCCGCACTAGGCCCGCGTGGACGACTAAGGCCTAATCACCCTATACGGGTAGTCTCGTGCCCCTCGGTGGGGACGGTTAATGAGCTGATGATGAGTTAAGTTTATTTGAAGCAGATTTTTTGAAAGTTTTATGATACTCGTAGGCAGAATTAACTCTATTAAATCATTTACTCGCTTTTAATAATTCCGTAGCCAAATAGAAAAAACGGAACCGTTATAGAAGGGAGGACCCACTCTGAAGCCTCATAACATTCTAAGTTACAATAAGAGATAGAGTCGTTATAGCTACTAGCTAGTTAGTTGATTTTTTTACAAAGAATGTACATATTGTTATTGCCGCTAGAACAACAAATAATAAAAAAATATATTGATGTTTTCTCAATGGTACAGAACCCATAATGCGGGGACTTCGACTCTCACTTTATCTGTTTTTTTAACTAAGAATACATTGATGTCTCCAATAGAAAGAGCGAGTATAAGCAAATATCTATTTGCAATCTTGATGTGTATAAAGAACTTCTAAACTGCTACAGCTTAGTAAACCAATAGATATGGTGCTTGTAAGAGCACCAAAAAAAGATTTCCTATCCCTTGACAAGGGCCTATACTACACGAAAAAGTACTAGATCTAGGCCCAAAAGGGCTTAAGTGGCAACAGTAACAATATTTTGTCTGACAACTATTCAGTACTGCCACTTAGTTGTGGCTAGATCCAGCACTTTTAAGTATAGTACTCCTTTTTTAACGATTTAGCCCGAAAAGGGCAATCTAGCTCTTTTTCACTGTCATGAAACTATTACCAAATTGTGAAGTTTTCGACATGATAACAAGTACTTTTTTGCTATTTCATCGGTCATGATGACCCTTTTTTTAGACGCTCTAAAAAACAGCTTCATGACATGATTATTTCAGCATTTTTAGAACAGAAAAACTTTTGACGCTCAATCTACCCCTTCCTCCCAGCCATAGCCTTTTTAAATTCTCAAAGAGCTCTTTTTCTAATACTCAGGTGGCCACACTGTCTCAATAAGCCCTCTTTCTAAAACTAAGGTGGCAACACTGCAACTATTTACTGTGACACAATATATTATAATATCAAGCACATGAAAAAGCGTAAGAATATAATAATATCTGGAGTATTTGTTACAATATTAATCGCTTTTATTTTTGCTAACAATTTAATGCCAATTCCTAACTTTATCCGAGATATCATTTTTCTAAGGATATGTATGTTCGATTTCCGAACTGTCATGATGCTTGACGGCTGTTGAACACTGAACTTGTTATTGGCTTTGAAAGTAAATTATTGCAGTTCTTTTGCGTTATATACAATGAAAATTGTGTTATAATTTTTACAATGTTGAACCAAACTTCTACGGAAGCGTTGCTATCTGCAACATACGTTGAAAATTACCTGGACTGCGTAGAAAATCTTCCAAACGACCTACAACGACATTTATCTCGTCTGCGAGAGCTTGACGTTACTTACAGAGGTAAATTTCACTATTTTAAGCATCCTTTATGTTATCCTTACATACATAATTAATCTATTGCATTGTAAATTCAATATAATTCATCCAACAACACGGAAAAATCTGTGTTGACGTTTGTCATTTATCTCAGTATGTATGTATTTATTTACAATAGATTAACAATATTGATATGAAATCAACATTTTACTGGTTTTTTGCTTAATTTTTACCTTTTACTTAACACTGTAAGTGAAATAGAAGAATAGTCTAATGTTTGCTTTCATAGATGATATATTAGGTTGGATGGCGTTTGACGTTTGCGATTTTATGTGGCATTTATTTCATGCAATTCTGATTATGGAAAACAGTAGGTCAGCTATCTAGACTTAAAACGTT
This sequence comes from Leucinodes orbonalis, assembly GCA_019425675.1. Taxonomy (NCBI): domain Eukaryota; kingdom Metazoa; phylum Arthropoda; class Insecta; order Lepidoptera; family Crambidae; genus Leucinodes; species Leucinodes orbonalis. The sequence goes on along the minus strand of PQWD01014160.1, from coordinate 53,861 downwards.
TCGACATTTTAACAACACATATTTATAGCTTTAAATTATAATTCAATGAAATTTCTGTTAATACTTCTTACTTGACAATAACAAAGAAATGCTATTATAATTATTAGAGATTTTAATCATGACTAAAAGCTAATGTAATTAGTAACACATTAAACTTAAAAATTTTGCATGTTATGTCTCAACATATTTGATAATACTGTTTTTTGTCCAATCATATTTGTAATCATAACCTCAAACTTAGTAATATATTCTACTTACTTCTTTGCAAATAATAATGTGTGTGAAAATCTAGATACACTTTATATACTAACAGAATTTTATACACTTCCATTATTCTTTATGATGTTTTTGAATATCAATACACCTTATATTACATTGGTACAGTTGACATTATATTATGTATATATTATTGACATAGTTGATATCCTTATTTAAACATGATAATAGTTAAATTGGCTATTTGGAAGAATGCACCACAAATAGGTGAGAACAACCTTCAGATCAGGCAATAATCTTAACTAAATGCTCAGACTTGAAAAATAATTATTAAAAATATGTTTATTATCCCCAGAATGCCTACGTGATGCCGAGACCCACCTTGCAGTATGCATAGGTGCAAATACCGAGGAGCGTCGTCGAGGTCGCGCGGCCATTCGGCTGCAGGCAGCATTGGTGGCTGCGCAAGAAATTGGTGATGAGAAACTGCAGGTTGTGCAATTAACTCAAGACTTAATTGATAATAAGCAGAGATCGTTAGATGCTGATCATAAGAAGCTGAGTAAGTTAACTAATTGATATATTTTAAGTTTTACTTACTATTAAGTTGTGGATAGTTTTCATCATATTTTTTTAATTTTGGCATTGACTTGTTATTTTTTGTATAACCTTACAATAACTTTATATTAGTCAAGAAGATAAACAATTTATACATCGCACAAAAAAACTAAATTGATAAAAATATTGACAAACATATTTATGTAAAGATGCTAGCAATATAAATACATTATTGTAATTTTTTTTTCTGTTTAATTAAACAACAGTATTTTTGAGTTAGGTACTTTGAAAGCATGAAGTTATTAATGAATAGCCAAAAGATGAATATGAGTATAGAATCATCAATTCAACAGATTGGCTCTATGGCTCCTATGTGGTAGTTTATTTAATTTAGTTTTTGCCAATTTTTCTACATATTGGAGCTCTGAAACAATTAATTAGATATTGGGACTTTAATCAAGCATTTAAATTATCTTCTCTTACCTTCCACAACATCAAATGTGGTCTTGTTTTTTTTATAATATTTGCAAAATATAATCTGATGGCATCCATTTTATCCAGTATCCTGTCTGGATGTAAACACAAATGGTACGGCGAAGGAGGAGTCGACACCACCCGCGGAATCAGTGCGAGGGGAAAAGGACCCCAGTTCACAGGCTCAACAGCAGCACGCGCCGCCCCCGCCTCCTCCAGACCGAGCACCAGACAAAGAGAAAGAAAAAGTGGAGAAGGACAAATCAGGTGGTTAGTATTCTAAATGTTCAAAGGTTGGATATAGGTCTCCTCTCAAATTATAAAAAAAAAACTTTTCATAGTATTGCAATGATGGCTAAACTTTCGCCTATACATAGTCTACCAACTGCCCTTATTCTTATATTATAATCCCACAGTGATTATAATATAAGATATTATCTTATACTACAAACCAAATTTTATTTTAATTATTCTCTCACACTCACTAACTTTCGTCTTAATGTAATTATTTTTATGTATACATTTTCAAAATGCCTACTCAACTGTTTGTACAGTATGCAAGTTACAAGAAATTAACAAAAATTAGAAAAGGAATTCAAATAGGTAACGGTAATAGTATATGCACAGATCAACAAGGTTTATGTAATTTGCCTTACTTGTTCGAGCCTACTAGTAAATAGTGTATAGCCTACGAGTAAGTCGTCCACGCGGGCTCAGTGCAGATTTGCCGACTTTACGCACAAGTCCGCACAACCTTCGAATCTCTTCGCAGGCGTGCGCAGATTTCCTAAAGATGTTTTCCTTCATTGTAAGAGCTTTAGATATAATTTCGAGAATTCGAAAAGATATTACAGGGCTGGATTATAACCTGCACCCACCAGATCGGAAGGCAACAGTCCACACCAATGAGCCACCAACGCTAGTACACAATCGAATTATAATTGCAGGCGAGCGGTGTTCGAAACGAGCAAGACGTTCACGTACAACGGCGGGCGCTGCCACCGACGGCGCCGACTCCAGCGAGAGGGATAGCGAGCGCCACACGCACAATACCACGCATAAGAAGGGTCCGTTATTTTTTAAATATTCTGACATTCACGCCACGCTACACCATCTCGCACAATATTGAGCGAGGAGCTTAAATAATTAATTAATAAATATCCACTGACATTCACACAGCGCCATCTAGCCCTTAGTTAAGCGTGAAGCCTGTATTATGGGTACTAAATAACGGATGAACATACTTATAACTATGTACATTTATCTTATTAATACATACATATTATACATTGAAAAACCTAGACCATTTCAGACATGTTCATGCACACAAATGTTTGTTGTGCCCGGTGATCAAACCCGGAACCCTTGGTGTAGCAGCCAACATCTCAACCGCTACACCAAACGGTTGTCAATGATAGAGAAGAAAATTTAATATTTTTTGTTTATTACCTGCTACACTGCATCATTCAAATTCGCAGGTCGCCAAAACTTAGTTTGTTGTTCAGTAGTTTATTTATTTCATCAGTGTCGCCTATTAATTTTAACATCGTCTCCTATTTATTTCATTGCTGTCACCTATTTATTTCATTATTGTCCTCCTTTTGAATCATCATTATCTTCGATTCGACTATACGAACATCATTCTAATTACAATCAAAAATTGCAGGCATCGGCAAGAAGAAAAAACGCAAAGCACGCCAAGCGGCGCAACGTTCCGACACTCCGCCGGGCGACACCGACCCCATAGATCCCGACGAGCCTCGGTACTGCCTCTGCGACCAGATCTCCTTCGGCGAGATGATACTGTGCGACAACGACCTCTGTCCCATTGAGTGGTTCCACTTCTCGTGTGTGTCCCTCACAACGAAACCGAAAGGCAAATGGTTCTGTCCCAAGTGTCGCGGTGATCGTCCCAATGTGATGAAACCAAAAGGACAATTCCTCAAAGAACTAGAACGGTATAACAAGGAAAAGGAGGAGAAAGCATAGTAATTACTTTATATGTAGTTTTAAGTAACATGGATCGTTAAAATGAGAGTATGTGCCTTACAACTTGTCCGCACTATGGTGTTGTAAATGTTGATTTCGAAATGATTTGCACATTAAATGTGTGTTTTGGTTTAATATGTTATTTATTGACTTTTGATGTGGAAATTTATTCTTCAAATAATTTGTATCAGCTATAAACGAATTTATACATTCTACAAAGGTAAGTAGAATTCGTGGTTTGAATAAGCCCTAGTGTGGACAAGCCCATAATTGACGAGTCTTTAGCTTTGAGCTTAATCACATCTCACACAAGCAATAACCTAGACTGAAACCACATATTGACTCATACATGTAATAATTATACTTTGTATATACTATACATCATCAATGACCCAAAGGTACATTCAACTCATTTTTGGTCCATCATTTTTAGACGGTGGTCCGCCTAAATACCTATCAAGAATATTTGAAATGTGATTTCTATTTTATGTAAATGATAATTCCGGGTTTTTAATATATGATGAATAGAAGCCATTATTGTAATTAAATGCTTAATTGTTTAGAAGAATCTCTAAGTTTAAATAAACAGAACTCTGGTTCGATTTATTGCAAAATTCGATAGAATTCGATAGTCCCAAAATTTTTTAAAGCCATAGAAATTAACTGTCCTAACAATGATAGTTGTATATCTGAGTAGTAAATATTAGCGACATAATAACTTTGTACATTGTGTACTTCTTGCAGTATTTAACATATGTTTGAAAATGACTTTCCTATAACCTAACGAAGTCTATCGAAATATATTAATAACATATTCTATCAAAGTGACTAATAGATTTGTACTATAATATACTAAGACCGCGTTGAGTCGAGCTTATTGTTGTTTTTTCGCTCACTAATAATTCATATTGAAAGATAATCGATACCTGTTGTCTAAGCCATATTCTTATTTGTTATATCCGGGCAGTAGTTATTTTTATTTCATGATACAAAGTTTCCTATTTTTTTAATATTACCAAAAATACTAAAATGGCAGTATTTTGTGTTTATGGCAACACTCATGCTAAAAAGGCGTGTTTCGTTTACATTTCAAATAGATCTCAATGTAAAATGTATAAAATATGAAATTAGTCATGGAAATAAATGGGTCGCCAATCTGTTAGGATTCTTACAATTTATTTTTTCTGCCCCGCCCTTTATTCGACTCGACATCTCTAAGATCTTTGTATTCTCGAACTAACAAGTTAACAATGGTCCCGATTAACTTCGAGCTATGTTTTACTATGCCTAGGGCGATGAATAAATTCTACCAATAAACACTGTTGGCATTATTACATTACCAAAATTATATGTTGGTATTTGTTCCCAAAATTATACGTGTATTATGCATACACATATGTATTATAAAAATAACACTTAAACTGTGACTAACAAAAATTAAATTAATATAAATTATTAGAAACAATTATTTATTTCCAGACATTTGCCTTTACTTAGACTGGTAAAGCTTATATCATGAGAGCTTTTACTAAAGAGGAGATACTAATAGAGAAAAAAGTTAAAAAATCTAGATACTTGCCGGTTTTTCTACTTCCTATTTTAATCGAACCAGTGGCAGATTCATAAAAAATATGAATAATTAATTGTCAAAAAATATCTATACTTAAAAGATTTATTAAAACTATTATTTATATTTCCTCAGACCCAATATTTAAATAAATTGTTTAGCAATATTACATACTTATTTATGTTTTATACCAAGAGACCGGGCCTGAGCGGTAAAAACAACAATATTTAATCGAGTTCTCGTTCGTTTTCTATCGACGCTGTGCAACACCGCGATACGCACAATGCAATCCATTTACGACAGCAATGCTGTAGAAAAGTATTGTCTTATGATAGTTGTTGCCAAGAGGTTTGGATTTCGTATATTTAAAATAACAATAAAATTTTAGGAATATATATGCAGAGGTTTTATTTCCCTAAATTAGACTAACCTATCGGAGTCCACAACAGAATGATTGAGAATACTCAGTTTATGAAATACCCTGGTTCTTCTTTTCAGCCTATCGCAATCCACTGCTGGATATAAGTGTCCCCCTTTTTGCGCAAGATATCCCAATCCTCAACTTTTGTTATCCAGCCTGGTTATCCCTATACTATTCCAATAGCCGGTCCATCACCCGACATATCCCATTTTATTTCACTTATTGCTACATTTGCGACGTCCACGGTTAGAAAAAGGCTTAAGTCACAACAACATGACATATATTATGAGTGTACAGGACCATCAGGACGCTCACCTGGTGGTAAGTGATACGCCTGACCATGATTGTGGGAGACCAACAACTGATATACAGTTATTATTTATTCGTCAATGCCGCACTGCGCCCGACACCAAAGACAACAGATGTTAGGTCTTTTATACCCGGTAATTTCACTAGCTATAGTGCCCTCATCTCGAAATACAAAAGTGCATAATACTCCAGTTTCGCGGGACGATATCTGGCACTGCGGTATTAATAAAGGAACCGCTGTAAGGAACCTTAGACTTGGCACGATTTTGTCTAGATTTCATTACTTTTTGATATAAACAAGCAGTTCCTTCGAGACTTAGCTATTTTTTACTGAATATTTTTGGTGGGATTGTTATTTCGCATACTAACTTAAAAATTATTTGCCTTAGGTTCAAGCTAAAGAAATACAAACCATCAATTCAATACACTTTATTTAATAAATCAATTACATTTTTCTACTTAGTCTTACTATTAGTAACCATGCAGTAATAATGTACCTACTTATATATAAAATATTTATAATTCGAGTCCAATAAACATCTAATAAGTTTAATCTATTATGCAGAAAATTCTTGTCTAATTCAGAAATACCATTCTATATTTCATAAATGCCATGATCATTGTTCTAAAATGTTTGATTATTATATATTGCAATGGCTTTTATTTTCGACTAGATTATTATTATCAATATAATTACTTCTATATTGCAATAGTTTATATAACGGCAAGTCCTAGTACATATATAATCCTCTACGTCCTAGAAATTTCTCCGAGAATATTAGGGTACTAAAGACATGTCAACTCTACATTTTATACTAAAAATACTCATACGATGACAATAATTGGTAATAAACACAATATTATAAAAATCTAAGGGTATTAGGTGAAAATTAAGACGAATTAATATTTGCGACATTCAAATTAAAACGTAGTGCATTGTTACAATAACAACGATACTAAAAAAAACTATGTGTGAATTAAAAAACCCAAACTTATCTAAAAAACACAAATGCGTTCAGTATGAGGCAAGATAATAATAATACTTTAATTATCAGGCAAATATTGATTGCTATCTAATTCTATCTATAAATTCTAAATCAATAAAGTTCGACACATTTATTTTGTGACAATAATTTTCAATACTCTGACCCATATATGGTTTAAGGGTCAGAGTTTCAATATGACACTAATTTGAACACAACATAAACTAAATAAATTAACGACTAAAGATAATATAAAAATAATTAAGTAGATATTGTCACGTTAATGTTCAATTCTTACGACAATATGACACACAGAAAAATATTTTCAAATGCTACATTAGTATTTTTCAAATCTCTTCTTAAATAGGGGGAATATGGTAAGATATAAAATGTTTGGTATGATAGACGAAGGTGGAAAAGACACAAGCCCCCTTTGTACACAATATATTATTAGTGGAAGTTATCTTTGACAAGGTCCATATCGATTTCTTAAATACTACATCAGATATAATGCGACATTTCAAAAATTATAGTAGTAATCTTATTTGCTGGGTTTCCAAAAAATGGTGATATTCAATTACTCATATAACGCAAAATCACTTTTAGTGATAAGTTAAGTTATATATTTAATAGTTTCTATAAAAATACACAATATTTTTCAGTAATGTCAAATATGTAATAGATTATAAAATTAACAACCAACCACATCCTAGACTGAAAATTTTTTTTTAAGGCCTAATTATATATCATAACTGTGGTTACATTTACAATCGAGATCATTAAAATAGGCCAAACTAACAGTTATTGGTAGCAATTAACCGATGTAGGTAATCCTTCATAAAAGATTTGATGCCATTGTGATATGACATCACAATCCATTTAGGTTCTTCCTAATAGACGATTGTCAAATAATAAATCCAAAAAAACACTGTCTAAAACTTTAATCTATAAAATGCATTATAAGTCACATATTTATCTAATTACTATTATTTTCGATTCTAGACGGGTAGAATACACTTTAGGCATATTCCTTTTTTATATTTCACTTTTACTTTTTCTATATTAATCACACACGAAATTAGACCGTCGTTCAAGGCTAAGACCATTTAAATTAGGTTAGTATTCAAACCCAGACGCCATGAGGATTCTTATTGGTGGGAGCGGCATTCTCTAACTGCCTCGGTGAGCCGATTATACGACGTGCGCTCCCAGCTTTGCATAGGCCTGAAATACGGGAAGAATACATTTGTAGCACAATATGATATACATATATATATATATATATATATATATATATATACAGGACGCTCACTTGATCGTAAGTGATACGCCTGACCATGTCAGAGCGGTATTGATTGAGACCAACAACTGATAAACAGTTATTATTCTCCATCAACGCCGAACTGCGCCCGACACCGGAGACAACAGTTGTTAGGTCTCATAGATCCGGTAATTTCACCAGCTAGAGTGTCCTCATCCCGAAACACAAAAGTACATAACACTTACTCGACGGGACGATGTATGGCACTGCGGTTGTACCTACCTAGACGACTCGGTATCGAGTAAGCACCAAGTACTATGAAGGATGAAGAAATAAAAAATATTAAATATATATATTTTTTGTATTTATAAACTGCTGTTTATATTAACACGTTTTTTATTCGAAAGCCTTAATAATGTAACCTTAGTCATGACAATTGCTTTTATCAAAAAGATACGTAAATAAACGAAAGTAAACGTGAACGCCCATTCATGGTATTCATTTCATGGTATCCACGGGTTGGCAGCCTTCTTCTTCTTCGTCGTTTCACTCTTGACAGAGTGGTCGTGGTCGTCATTTCAGCTGTCAGTGGCTCGCTTAACAATACGCCGCCATTCCTGTCTGATGGCCGCCTTTCTGATGCAGACGTGCAGGGAAGTATCTACAGCTGTTTTTAATTGGTCCGTCCATCTCATAGGCGCTCTACCTCGCGCTCGGGTGCCCTCAACTTTACCCTGTACCACGAGCCGCTCGATCGACTCATTGCCGTGCCGGGATACGTGTCCAAAGAAACTCAGAACTCGAGTTTGCACAATGGAAGACAGACGCTGTTTGATGCCGAGTTCCTGCAGTATGGAGACGTTTGTACGAAATTGATTCCACGATACCCCAAGCATTATCCCAAGCACCACATTTCGAGAGCGTCTATCTTCTTCCACTCGCTTTCACGCAGGGTCCACGTCTCCACAGCTTAGAGGAATATGGGGAATATAAGTGCTCTGACAAGCCGGATTTTTGTGTCTTTCGTTATATTTCGGTTCCTCCATATTTTCTTAAGCTTATCCATGGCAGACCTAGTAATCGCCATACGCCGTTTTATTTCCTCTGCGCACCCGCCATTGTTTGTGATTAGCGCTCCCAGATAGATGTATGACTGGACCACATTACAGTTCGCGATTTGGGTGACTTCTGGCGAGTTGTTGTTAGCACGGTCGATAATCATCATCCTTGTCTTGTTGCGGTTAATTTTAAGGCCAAATGCGAGGCTGACACTTTCCAGCTTGCGTAGTAGATCTTCTATGCAGCAACTACGAGTAGCAAAGAAAGTGGTATCATCCGCGTATCGCAAGTTCGAGATCTTCAAGCCCCCGATTGCAAATCCGTCCGTCCAGTCCTCGAGAGCAATTCTCATTATGAGTTCTGTGTATATATTAAACAGAAGGGGAGAGATTATACACCCTTGACGGACTCCTGCACTGGAATGGAAATGGTCGACAGTACGTCATCTGCTCTTACTGACGCTGTTCCGTCCTCGTATAGACGCCTTAGGACCTCCTTCCTTCCTTGGCCGAGACATCTTGTTCACCTGAACAAGATGTCTGATACGTCGCATTAAAATGTATTGTTACGAGCTCGGGGTTCGTGGATAAATTATTGCCAAACACCAGTGGCGTGCACTCCATATATGCAAATAAGCAATGCATACCCTATGCGTCCAGACAACCCGGAAAATCGCCAACATATTAAATGATTCCCACTTATTCGCCTATTTTCATCTACAGATTTGAGACCATGAGCGATCTGCTGTCATCAACAGCACTCAATTTACCAAAAATGTAAATTATTTATTGTTTTTGCGAATTGTGTCACTCACTTTGTGCACGCCATTGCCAAATACACTTTATTAATGCACCACTATTAACTGTATATCTTAATAAAGTGTATTACCGTGTTATTCTTCGTGTTTGGCAATAATAATGGATAACCCCGAACCCCAAGCTCGTAACAGTATCTAATTGAAATGCAACAAACCAGAAGTAACAAATGACAAATATATTTATTTTCAATGGCAATACGTACCGTCCAATGGATGCCGCAATTCGTCTACACTGCCGGTCAAGCTCTGCAGGTTGGCTTCCTTCATCTCTTGGACAAGCCTCTCCACTTGCCGCTTCTTTTCCATTATAGCATCTTCCAGAACGCCCACCTGAAATATTAAATTATAGTATCTACAAGCTGTTCGTCGCGGTATAAGATTATTCTCCCCCAGTAAAACAACCTAAAATCGCTTCGTTAAGCCACGCAACACGCGGCCGCCGCGCGTTAACACATTGCTTTAGTTTTCCAAAATAAAAAGGATTGTCTTCTATATCAATATACATATGCATAAAGGAAAAAAGTTATTTATATTTTAAACAGACACTCCAACTTTATGTATATGTAAAAGATTAAATGATATTCTTCGAATAGTAACTACAAACATTTTAACACGTCTTCTACACTACTCGCGAAGTTGCACGAGATTAGACAAATTCGATAGTGTAGGGAGACACTTCGGCTTACTTCTTCCGACTTTGTTCCGCCTCGGGCGACTTTTTGTCGGTTTTTGGGACCGAGTCAGGGCTCGAAGTTGCACGAAGTACCTCTCTACACTACTCGGCCGACTACTTCGCGAGTAGTGTTTACGAAGCATAAGAATTTGTTTTTGATTGTATTTTTTTTAAAACAACATAACTTTTTTTCTAAATAACAATGACTTTGTAACTATTTTTATAAATAAATAAATAAAATAAAACATATTTATTTTGGAATAAATTCCATATCATGTTAGTAATCCATATCATAAAGTATATCCAGTAACATTTTGTTAACTAATTTATTCTATGAAATGTCCAATGAGTATAAATAAACTCATCTGAATAGCCGAAAGGGGCCAAAAGACAGTAACCTGGCACGCTTGAGCAACTGGCAGTTCGCCAAACCGTCAAATACGTTTGAAGAAATATATTTCCCATACAAACTTAAATTGTTAATTTACAATTTTTTATAGTTTGTTACGATACATCAAATTTACATTACATTAAATAGAATGATAAGTTGATAACGAAATAATAATTTGACAATTTATTTTGAAGTCTTTGCAATTTGTTTATTGCTGCGGCTGGGCCCCATATTTCGACTAAATATTATAGTAAATATATATAATAGATTTTACAAAAGAGTAAAAAATTATGATACCAAATTTTTTGAGAATGCTGTTTTATACTTTACTCTTAGAGAATTCTCTAAGAAATTATAAAAGATACTAACGCTTTCACCGCAAATGACACAATAGATTTTCTATTGTGTCTGGATTCCCGGCGTTCAATGGGTTAATCTTAAAGCTCTTCACATAGACACAGCTTCACACAGGCACAGCTATCAGCCTTAACAGGCGAAATAGCGCAAATGACTTTTTGCTGTTCTTCGCAGCTTCACCGGGAAAGCGCAGATGGTTCTCAACCGTCAGTCGCACCACCCTTTTAAGGTTTTGCAGATAGTATACCCCAACACATAATGTTTCCTTGTAATAATTTTAACATTTCAAAAAATATCACATAATATTGTACGTAAATCTTTACGCAAAAGTGTCCAACACTCGATTTCCACGAACATACGATAAATCAAATGACTAACAAAAGAAAACAGTACTACTTGATCGAGTTTTAACTATAATTTTGTTTGAAAACTCACCTCATGCTTCAGATTTTCAGCTGTGAGATGATTAATTTCGGTGGCATGCTTCGCTTGTTGTATCTGGCTCTGTAGATTCTCCATCTCAGCGAGCATTGATCTCTCCAATGCTTGTCTGTAAACCAACCCGTAGTTAGAACAAGTATGTATGATTGTCAATTATTACAGAATCATAATAAATAATCACACACTTTCACATAGCGCCATCTAGCACCAAGTTAAGCGTGATGCCTATATTATAGGTACTAAACATCGGATGAATATACTTTTTTTTTGTGAATACATACATATTATACATAAAAACACCCAGCCCATTACAAAAAGACATGTTTGTACTGCCTGGGGATTGAACCCGGAACCCTTGGTGTGCAGCCGATGTCTCAAGCGCTACACCAAATGGGTCGTCAAACTGCAAATCATAATTCTTAGCTTTCAGCTACCGCAGTGATGTGTAATGGCTCACCAAAAAAAGATGCTATTTGGTCAGGGTGACTTTATTTGTTAAATATTAACCCATTGAACGCCGGGAAATAAAAAATCTATTGTGTCTAGCGCCTTAAATCGTCATTGGCCGTCACAGGGTTAAAACGTTTTTTAAGTTCTACATCTTTGATTTATTAGTTTTAAAATATTTATTCTCAGTTAATGTATAACATGTTGCCCCTGGCTGTAAGTTTACACTTTCAATTAATATGAAAATAAAATTCAAAATCTTTAGTCTCCATGCTTCTCACCTATTTTCTTGCTGTCTGCAGTTTATTATTCGCTGTTCATTGTGGATTTCCTCCATCAGCTTTCTAATTTTGTTTTACATTGAAGCAACTCAGTTTCGCAGTTCGCCAGTTTCGAACGCACCAACACAATTTCCGATTTTATCGTCTTTTCATTCTGCTTCACTATTTCACTTTCCTCTTCAACATATGTCAGAGCTTGAACCTTTAAATAAAATGTAATAATGTACTCTACCTTATTATTTACTAATAGTTAAAATAAGCTCTTATTAGAAGCTTAAGCTTTTGACAAAATAAGTAAGATGTTTGATGTTACCTATCTGCATATTAGTTTCATAATATAATTTTGACTTTAACCATAGAAAGTATGGCTGCTAATCTATATATTTATTAAATATTTTAAAGCATATACAGGAAACCAGAAGTTAAAGAAGTATGTATTTCTAACTATTGGTGAAATTAAAATCATACCTGTTCAGTGCTTATGCGGAGTTGGTTGTCTGCAGAGCTGATCTGCTGCTGCAATAACTCCACCTGCCTTTCTTGCTCCCGTCCCTTATTTTCCCAATAACCGATTTCTGCGTCATACTGGAGGCAATATGAAAAACATTTAATAGGATATTCAAAAATGAAGAATCAATTAACTATTCACATTCACAACTAACAGTTTTAATTTAATTTTAACTTCTAAGTTATAACAAAACTCTGAAACCAATATTATAAAAAGTATAAACAAGTGACTTTAGAGTTTCTTGCCGGCTCTTCTTGAAGATCCTACTTTTTCGAACCAGTGGTAGAGTGATAAAAAAGTATTAATAATTTCAAAAGTATCTCTAAAAGATTTTATTGAAATATTATGAGTTTGAGGGAAGTATAAATCAAAGTTTTTTAAAACTAGGGTGTTTTAAAAAACTTGTTGCAATTCAATTTATTACACTTAGGATGTAGCAACTTAACTAAAAGATTTTGGAATATAAGGTTCAATTATGAACTCAAAGAAAAAAAGATATATAAATACATTTAAATATTTATTACATTACATTATTCGGTAACTAAAATATATTACACCCTAAACACTTAAATAATTAAAACTAAAAAATATAATTAAAAGAAGTCCCTTTCGGCAAAGTTCCGAAAATACTGGCAACGTTACCATTTAAATTAAACTAGCTGCAATCAAGTCTCTCTCATTTGACATCAACCAAGGGTCCTGCAATTACTCAAAAAATGTGCCTTCAAAATTGCATCTTTCATGGATAGGCAAATCACTTACCATCAAATACCAAACTATTTAGTAAGTGATCAAAATCCATTCACTACATAATAATTATTATTTTTTCAATAATAACAATGAGTATATAAGAGCCTTAATGCGTCTGCAAATCATTATCATCATCATCAGCCCATTAAACGTCACCACCGAGGGACACGAACCTACCCGTATAGGGTGTTTAGGCATTAGTCGTCCACGCGGTTCCAGTGTGGATTGGGCGACTTCACGGACAACTTTTGAATCTCTTCGCAGGCGTGCGCAGGTTTCCTCTCGATGTTTTTCCTTCACCGTAAGAGCGTCGGAAACATTTTCCGACGCTCTTACATGACGCACATATAATTTCGAAAATTCGAAAACACATTGGCGGGTTTGAACCTCAACCCTTTCGGTCGGAGGGCAGCAGTCCACACCATTGAGCCACCGACGCTCTTAAATACCAACTAATAATCCTAAATCTCACCTTGATCAAATCGACTTGCTGACTGGACAACTTCTCCCTCTGGTAATTGACAAGAGAGACAAGCTCCCGGTACTGGTTGTTATAGCTGACGGGCTCCGGGTTGCGAGGGTCGTCCTCGGGCAGATCCACCGGATCGTGCGATGGTCGCCCTCGACTTCGCGTCGGCGATTTCCGTAGGGCCTGCGACGGTGGCGGTGGCGAACGGTACGGTGGCGGAGGCTCTCTATGTTCATTAGTATGGATGTTCAAATACATAAATAAAAAAGGATTTTATTTCTGTTTAGAAAAAAAATGTTAAAATTAGTCTTAGTTAGTCAAGATATTTTTGGGAACACCAAAAACTAGTAACATTTTAGTTAACATTAGTAATTGAAAATATTATTGTTAAGGTTCACAACAGAACCCTCTTTATGAGTTAAAGGCTTTCTTCCAGAGACTGCCACACATTTCTGTTTTGGGCCCTCCAAACCCAATTTGGACCCACTATTTTTACAATATCGTCTGACCAGTCTGCAAATGGTTGAACTCTCTTCCTTCCTTCACAGACAGGGCCAAAAACTGAAGTGCTGGTCACATTGCCAGGCTTCAAGACAAGAGAGACTACGGATAACAACCTGGAAGGGTCCAGTGGGAATTAGGAAGAGAGGATGTCAAAATAGTAATTTATAATTTTAGCCAATCTAAGCTGTTCTAGGCCCGAATCAGAAAGCGGTTTAGAGGTTTGAAAACATTTAGGATCGCTAATCTTGTATGTGCAGTCCTTGTCCAGGCTCTAGCCATTGGCCAATTTCTAAAGGCAGTTTTAATTTTATAGGTAGGTTGGTAGACAAACAACTTGAAGATTCACCTTATAGTAAGTGACATTGCCACTCATGGATACTTGACTCTCTGAACAAGCAATAAATGTTCATGGGAAGGGCAAATATATATTTTTTTATTTATTTTAACACTTACTCAGTGAATGACAACAGTCATAAAAATTATCATTTTAGTCTGTTATACACACTAATGGTTCCTGTATGGGGACTGAACCCTGAACATTTGGTATTGAAGATGACTTCGGACTTCTCAATCATTTACCACATGAATTTCCATAAATTGTATAATGGATAATACAATTCTTTAACAGTAAATACTCTTATCATTTCCATGACATTGTGGTATTATAATACAATGTGTAACTGTACAAAAAATAAGTCATTAGATAACCATGCATATTAGGACAAACCTTACCTATAAGGTGGTACATCTTTCAAAACAGGACTATTAGATTCCGGTGTTTTTGCTTGCTGAACACCCTTGACCACTCCAACAGGGTTGCCAGGAGATACATTGCTAATATTACTATTGCTGTATGTTGGTGTTGTGTTTAATCTGTTTGGTGAACTCTGGCTGTCTAGAATATTGGGATTAGATGAATTATGACTGCTGAAAAAAACATAAAAGATTACAGAAATGAGTAGATATACCCAATCAGCATTGGGCCCATATGGTGGGTAACAGCACTAACAGCCTTATCTCACCATATAGGCAAAGATGAACTACTAATTCACATAATATCAAAAAAAGGTAAAAAATTAATTTATCATGAAAGGTACATGTGAAGGTCAAATAAAGCTAGCAATGGTTCGGAATACACCTTAACCTGAGAAGAATCTGGGAAGAAATCCAAAAAGGATTTTTTCAATGTTTTAATAAGTTTGTACATTCATATAATACTAGTAATACATGTACATTAAAAAATGTTATCTAGATAAAATTGTGTAATAAATCCAAAGCTGATTTCAATTACAATAATGTAATGTAATATCAGGTAACCAGTGATAGAGATAAGTGTTGAAATTATATATTAGTACATATTTAAAAAACAATAGTTTGTGGGAATCCACAATATTATATAATTTTTTTCAAACAAACCCATTTCCAACTGGTGATCTGGAGTTATTTGAAGACTGTGGCTTCTGGTTATTACTTGCATCAGAGCGCCTTAGAATGAACTGTATATCATTTGAATATTCACCCCATTTCATAAGAATCTACAAAATATCAAAAGTTATTTTGAAATTTATTTATAAGTAATGCTTTTAACTACAATGTTTATAGTAAATTGTTTTATTTTTAGAATTAAAAAATGGTTAAATACCTTTAAAGGATATTCTTGTGGAGCCAACAAACGTTCATTATTTCTCCACCGTTCTATTAAGGTGAATCTGCCAATCTTACCAGTGGCTTGAGCCAGAGCAAAAACTACATCCTAGAAGGGAAGGTATATTTTAATAACACCACAACATCTAAATCTAGTGAAAATTTATTTTAAAAACACAACATCACTAATTAACTAAAAGAGAGAAATCCTATACTGACCTGGCAAGTAGTGGTCTCTGTGACCCCACAAACAATCCTTTGTATCCCCTCGACCCAGACCTTCAACTCCATTAAATTTAAACAATTCTCAAAACTCACTTGTCACTTAAATAACTAAGACATTATCGCCGAGGTTACTCAACCTGCTTAGTTGTGACTTTTTTCTCACACAAAACGTATTTAAATACAACACAAACATACCAAAAACACAAAAGAAAATAATCGCACCGAAGTGGGTTATGTGAAATTTTCGTTCAAAAATAGCATCAGATTTTGACAGCTCTATTAATGCTTTGGATAAATCTAATAATATTAATTGGAGAAAACGGGCAATAATAAAGGGAATAAACTTTATTTACTTCGAGGCATGAATGGATCGTCTGATTGTCGTTTTATTTCCAAGTGTTTAGACATGCGTTATTTTATATTTGAGTGCTTCCCCTAATAAAAGTTACTACCTAAGAGTGAAGTCTGTTTCACGTGTCACGGTTTCACGCAAGTAGTTTATAATAACGGTAGGGCTAAATAAGAACATCAAAACCATTCATCATTTTCCAAAAAAAAGGTTGTCAGGTTCCATCCTAATGGGAAGAGTCAGATGGTCATGCGGGTCATTGTCAGTGCGTTCATACATTTTTCGGGCTTGTGATTCGATGAATTCCTCTACAGTTGGTATTTGGAGGTTGCGCGCTATAAAATCGTTTCTGACGTAACGTCCCGCCCCCGTTATGGCACGAAGTATCAGATTTTGTTGTGCCTGAATGCACTTACTTTGGTTGGGCGAGGTCAGAGCATACCAGGCAGGTCCAGCGTAGGTCAGCCTGGTCCTAATAATGCATATTATATATATTTGTCTCCGTTTTCAGTGGGATTCGGACGTTAAGACGGGCCTCAGCACAGCCCTAGCTGCTCTAGCCATGTTTATAGCGTGATCTACCTGGGGTTGCATCCTAAGGGTTCGATCTATCCTGTAACCCAAGTAAGTTGGTATCACTAACAAAGTGCTCAAGCACTTTCCCATCGCTCTTCTTACCTTTCTCACGGCGGTCTTCAATACCGCCCTGAGTAAAGGTATCTTTCCAGACTCCTGGAAAGAAGCCACAGTTATTGGCATCCCCAAACCGGGCAAACCCAAAAATGAACCCTCCAGTTATCGTCCCATAAGCCTCCTTAACGCCATCGGAAAGCTTTATGAACGAATAGTCCTTTCTCGGCTGCGCGACTTTGTACAGTCACAAGGCCTGCTGCCACACGAGCAGTTCGGCTTCCGTCCGAAACATTCGTGTGTGCACCAAGTGCACCGCATAGTAGAGTACGTTACACCCGTTTTAACCGTTCGCGTCCTCATAGAACGGGCGCTCTTTTCTTCGACGTGGCGAAAGCCTTTGATAAAGTCTGGCACGCCGGCTTGATTTACAAGTTGTACAAACTTAACGTGCCCCGACGTCTCGTGCTCATCATACGAGACTTTTTATCGAATCGCACCTTCCGCTATCGAGTAGACGGTACTCTGTCTAGGCCCCATCCCCTGCGTGCAGGCGTGCCGCAGGGCTCGGTACTATCCCATTGTTGTTACACTGTATACTAGTGACTTGCCGGCATTTCGCAAAGGCCGACTTAAGACTGACATAGCTCTGTTTGCCGACGACACCGCCATCTATTGTTCCTCGCGTAAACAGGCCCCATAGTCAAAACTCTCCAATCCTCAGCCAACATATTAGTGATTGGTTTAGGAAATGGAGAATAGAAGTCAATCCCGACAAGAGCGCAGCGGTCCTCTTCCAGAGGGCGGTGGCGCTCGAGGTCAGGTGGTCCCTCCGATCAAAATGTTCGGGAAACCTATCCCTTGGGAAAGGAAGACCCGTTACTTAGGTGTAGTTCTAGACAGTAGGCTCAGTTTTGCAGCCCATATTAAGACAGTACGCGACCGAGCTGCCTTCGCTCTCGGCCGATTGCACAATCTCTTGCACGCTCGTAGCAAATTGTCCCTTAGAAATAAGGTACGAATTTATACGGCGTGCATTAGACCAATTATGACGTACGCTAGCGTAGTATTTGCACAGGCAAAACCCGATCAAATCCATAGTTACAGGTACTTCAGAATAGGTTCATGCGCAAAGCCACGGGCGCCCGTGGTACATGCGCAATCGAACAATCTCTTCAGTAGCTTCCAAACGGTTCTTCGACTCTGCATCAGAACACAGTAACCCTTAATTGCCCAAGCTGCCAATTATCCGTCTTAGCAAAACCCGCGCCTTTACGCAAGCCATTAAACGCAGACGTCCCCGGACGTGCTGACGACAGATGATCCGATCACTGTTGCCATTGCGACAGAAAAACGCGTAAGGCATCTCAATTGCTCACACACGTACAACATCAAGACCGAGATTCCGTCCCGCCGGCGGGGGCCTTCGCCGCGAAATCCCTGTTAGGTTCGACCGTCCTATTCACGTACCGCACGGTCGTTTTCTCCCCAAACGTATACTAGGTTACCTAGCCCTCCCCCCAGCAACGCCCTAAGCCGAGGTTCGCGTCCCACTCTGGACACCCTTAGGCCCGTTACTGCTTAATTTTTGGGCTGAGAGCCATCTGCGCTCGCCAACTGTCCGTCGGTGAAGCTGTGAAGGCCACCTGCGGCCAACAGCAATAAGTCATTCCGAAAAAAAAAAAAAAAAAAAAAAAAAAAAAAAAAAAACTGTCTCTTATTATCCTTAATCTTTAAATCATTAACTATATTTTTACTTTTCGCGTTCAATAGGAGCAAGCGATATGTCGTCTACAAACAATACGGTTAGGATCCTTCAAACGAATTTGAAGGCATCCAGTTTAACTTTTTTAATAGGCGTTGTAATTCCAAAGGCTGCGGAGTGTTAAAAGAACTTTCCAAATCGGATTTGTCTGCTAAGTCAGTATCGAGTTTAAAGGTCAAAAATCTATTTGAATTTGACCGACAAAAGGACTCTTACAATTGATATGCCACGATTGAAATTTCAATTTTAAGCCCGGGTGACGCAGAGAATCTATACCTAAAATTACATTGTATGATAGATTTTCAACCTCATGTAGTTTAACCTCAAACGTTACTCCAGTGACAGATATAATGTGTCGATTGTCCATTGGAAGTTACTAATTGGCCACCAATACACGTAATTGCAATAAATTTGTTTCACGACTGCCAGGTATCGACCCAGATATTTTTTACTAAAAGGGAACAATCAGCACCAGTATCTATGAGACAGATAAAGTTACATTACCAATCTGTGCAGGCACGCAGTTCAGCATATTTCTGGATAAGGTAGCCTCTGGTTGTAAGATGTCTTGTTGAAGTCCTGGACCAGCAGTTAACTGTATGTCCTGATTTTTACAGATGTGACAAAAAGGCGTCTGCAGTCTTGACTTAGATGTCCTCGCCTGTTACATTTTTTTGCAAAGTATTTGAGCGTTTTCTGAGCGTTCAAGTCGAGGTCGTTTATAAGTCGAACATATTTCTGTAAGATCGTTCACGGTGCTGGTCTTTTGCGGTAATTGTTAAGAGTAGCAATTAGTTCTGCTTGTGATTTTGCATTGCTCTTAGCAATTCAGCTTGGTAAAATTTTGGTCTTATTCGGAAATGACTGCTTCAATCATGAGGTCATTCGGTGCATTGGGAAAATCTTGAAATAATCTCCAAGCTCGGTTACATACTTGCATAATTTTGGCGTCATTAGAAGTGTATTCCCGAAACTTGGTGACAAAATAAATATACCTGGTCTCTGCTCCAAATTGACAGATAAGTTCTTTCTTCAAGTCTGCCCAATTTGCTAGTCCATATGCGTTGAATCGGCCCAGGCCTTAGCTCTTCCCTTAAGGCACGATAAGGCTTTCATCATTGCGAGTTGCTGCGGTATCCACGCAGTGTAATCAAGAGTCCACTTGTTGACACCATTCTTTGATAGTGAGCTGTGATTGTCTGGGTCAAATTCTGCGAGATAGATTCAGCCAGGCTACGAGGTCCTTGTGTAGAAGTCATACGTTCTGTTGAAGTAGCACTTGTTCCATAAGAGCAATTTGCCGTCTGAGCAATAGTAATTCTTTTTCTTTAGCGTCGATTCTTATTTTTCTGGCTCCTGAATATAGAGAACACCTAGTCGGACTTGTCATGGTGTTACTATGCAGGATTTCCGGCGAGTGTCTTCTTATATTTTGTTGGGCGTTGTCCATGGCATCCCACTTCTGATGTTGGAGTTTGCATAACTACGTATAAAAACCACAGGTTACTCTATACGTTATTTATTTTGTCAAACACTCAATTGTACAGTGCGATGTTAATCGACAACAGCTCGGCACAGAAGATCCAAGCAGCCGTGGCGTCCTTTTATAGCAAGGTGTAAACAAGTTGCACGTGCACGCTTCGGGCAACTTGTCAAAACCGGATTCAGTTTACGATAGTAGTGTTTGAAAACATCTTGAGAGTATTAACAGCAATTCATTTCTAAAAGTAAGCTATTTAATACAAAAATAAATGATGGCAAACTAATTTACAATAATATATTAATTATTTGATAATATTTACTTTAATCAACATTCAGTAAACGAAAACGTTATTTTAGAAATTAAATACTTATGGCATACTAAAATATCAATTAAATATTTGAAGCGCTATCATATATTTCGAAAATTCGAAAACACATTGGTACGTGTCGGGATTTGAACCTCAGCCCTCCCGGTAGGAAGGCGACAGTCCACACCATTGAGCCACCGACGCTCTATATATTTATTCGAGCAAAGGGCATTCAATTTCAGGTAGACAGTATAACCAAGACTCTTCACAATAAAAAATATCCTTATCATCATCAGGTCATTAAACGTCCACAGAGAACACGAGCCTACCGCATAGAGAGGTACGTTTTTACACTCTAAAAATGTCCTCATGTGTCTCAATAGTTCATTTTTGTTAACCGCATATTGCATAATTTAATCAGCACCTTTCATTAAATCAACCATATCGAGTAACCTGAAGTATTGAAGATTTGTGAATCGTAATGTTTCACTGTTTAAAATCCGTCATTCTTTACTGCCTTTGACCTACTTCAATCACATTTGGAGTCACATCCTTCACGTTCCTGATCCAGGCTCCCTAAGAAAACTTCTACAAGTTTCTCTCAATTACGACGTGTTCGTCCATCGCAAAGCAATTCAACATCCACACTAATTGAAAACAAAAGTAATGCCTGCACGTTATAGCGTATTCGAACTAAATTACGAAGTTTTTTCTAATCTGCCGCTTTCCTAAGTTTAATGTTTGCGGGCGGGCACCAAGTTTACTCTCTCATTTGTCTTGGAGATCTATGCTTGGGGACTTCGTAAGGGAAATTGTCGATTTATTATTTCCTCTCGTATGGAAGATTTCGTTTTTTGTTGCCTTGATTTTTTTGAGCAATAATAGTTTGGTGTGCACTGAAGTAATAATTTGTGGGTTGGTAATTTATAAAAATAATAATAATTATATTTTTGGTAATATGTTTGGTTCAAGATAAAGAATCTGCATCAGATTATATTTCTTATTGAATACAATAGCGCAGCACAAAGTGAAACTCATTTCACTTCGTAGCTATTCACGCGAGTAATAAAATTTGTCTGTTTATTTGTACCGTACACGTGAACAAATACTAGTTCGATAAACATGCTGCTGCACAAATGCATAATGTAGTTGTACCAAGGGTTAGGGAATCGCGAATACTGTAATACATTTGTAAATTATAGAACTAGTATATGTTTCAAGCTCAAGGCGATATTAGGTTAACCATAGATTTAGAATAACCATAGATTTAGAATAAAGCGCGCTCTACACATATAATATGAAATGTCTTCAGAAGAACCACCTACGTAACCTGCACCTAAACAAAGACAGTCTTTTTTGAAGTGCGTCCACAGACAATTTATTTTATAATTTTTTCGCGATAAGTTTTCGGACAGATTAATGCGATAAAGTATTCGAAGATAAATTAGAAGCGAATGAACATATTAAAGTCAAAAGTTAAGGTGTGCATATTTCATTGATAAGTTAATTTTATGCCAAAAACTAAGATGATGTTAAATTTAACGTAAGATTCCTAATACATGGGTAACCATTATGCTGATTTTTTTCTTTGAAAATTAATGTCCTGATTATTTAAATACCATTTGATTATTTTGCTCATTAATATCAATAATGTAAAATAGTATGGACTCGTGATATGCTCATAAAACAATCGAAAAAAGTGTTCCGAATGCAGTGACAGCACACATACATGTATTTCGAATTTTGAACACATTTACCTAAACAAAAGAGTACAGACTGTACTCTCTTCGGAGGTTCGTTTTTGAGGCACCGATGGCGTATATTATACAGAATATCATTGATTAATATCCTTAATTGCATTTTACTTTGACATAACGTCTCTAATTTAAAAAATACACTTCCGTTCATTATCAAAACTGTATGGAAAGTGAAGAAAACATGAAGTACATATTTATGTAAATAATATAATTGTTTTGACAGTAGGTCAAATTAAACCAAATAATGTAATATAATAATTTATAAAGAACATTTCACAAATTCAAACACAATATTTACAAATTCACAAAATAGTAACTGTACACAAAAACAAGGGCCCTTATAAAACATTCAATATATTCGATTATTAATGAGATCATTTGATATCCATTACCTTACCAAAAGTTATTTTTCTGTATCAGTTTGATTTTTTAAATTATAAGAAAAACTGGCAGATTTATTTTTTTCAAAAATTACATTCCTATTAGAACTTTTCACTTTTATGTTATTCGCAAAATCAATTAATGTTTTTATAGATGCTCTATTCAACCTAAAGCTGTCGCCTGTTACTGATATATAATCAGAAGTATCTCGTTTCTTCCTCATTGGTATACCTTTGTTAGCTTGCTCTTCATAATCTTCTTCAGAATAATCTTTTTGACTTTTCTCCTTTTGTTTGTTAAATCTGAAAAAGCCAGCATTAAATAATTCCGTCTTAAAGTTTCACGAAGATGTCGACATAAATTTAGATTGGGCTGAACCTCAATCTGAGGATGAATAATACTTATTCCTTAGCTAGTGGCTACTAGACTACTAATTTTCTGCTTGAATATATCATACCTTATCAAGTCTTCCTTGTTCGATAGGATTTTGTTTTTAATTATGTCTCGCTCAGGACCCTGCAGTATAACATCTTGCTCCCGTAAAGTAGTAAAAGTAGGTTTATGCGTGCTTTTCGGTCTTGATGGACGTGGCAAATCCGGTGTAAATCTAATGGCCGGGGGGTACGTGTACGTTGCGTACATATCTAGACCTTTCTCTTTCATGAAAGATTTTCTGAAAGACTCCGGTAAATCCTTGGGAAGTATCCAGTTAGCTGGTTCGCCTATATTTGGTCCTGGCACTGCAAATTTCGGATCGTTGTATGGTTTCAAGTTCATTGGGACGTCGGGACCTATGACGTCATTTAGTCGCCTAGATTTTTCAGTCGCATAAGGGCCGCCACCAAACATTGCTATGCCACCAGGGGCAGTTCCACCATAGCGCCTGCCTTCTAGATCGATTTCAACAGGCTGTTTGCCTGAAGCATCCTGAATCTGAATAAATTAAACACATAACATTAATATACCTAGTATAATTTGAAAATAAATATTTTCCTTCTATGCAATTCATGTTTTACAGATAAGCATAAGAAGTAACTGACGCCACAGATGTCATCCTGTTAAAAGTATAAATTTATATAAGTAAGCAAAAATCTAAACGAATATATTCTAGAGAGGTTTTAAATTGGACGTAGGCCGTAACACTTTTAAATAATAAAGAAAACATCTAAAGTACCTTTGCTGTATGTCTCTGAGTGAATTGATTTCTTTGATTCAATAGACTGTGCAGTGCTTTGGCCTGGTTGATTGAACCGTCTTGATACTGTTTAATTACCTAAAAGTAAAAGCAAAATTATATGGTTTTGCTACATGCACTTCTTGGATCAGAGTTGAGTAGATAAGGATAATTTATACTATTCAGGTAAATACGGCTTCAGATACTCGTATATTGTCCTTTTTATTAAAACAAGATTATAAAAAAAAACTGAAACTTTTGAATTAAGGTATAAGCTTTCATCGTTATCTTCATTTCAACTTACTCCCCACTAGTACAGCTGTATTAGGTTTCCCTCGGCAATTCTTGTCACCAAAGCATGACGGATTTGCTTAGGTTCCGACTAAAAGTTGTAGACTGGAATTACTTTTATATTCCATAATATAAATTACCTCTGCCATTTTGTCATCGGATTTCAAAGGTTCAGGTGTTGATTTAGGCGCGGAAGGTGGCTTTACAGTGAGCCTCATCAGAGAACCTTCAAACTTTTGCTGATCATCAGACACTACAACGGAATCGTCCAGTCTCCGACCAGACCGTAATGGCATCTCTTCATTTTCTGGTGCTCCTGTCATAACTGATCAAACAATAACTCCTTTACTTATTGAAATATTAGGTTTATAAAGTATTGAGTCGTTAAAATGAAATCTCGCCAATATTATTTTAAAAAATCCCAAGAGGATAGAAAATGTTACGATATAAAGCATTTTTTCTTCGATAGAGATCTGTCTTTTCGAACTTCATTTAAGACTTTACATACATGCATGAACTTTCTTTTCAGCCAACGATTACTATTTATTATTCAAATAAGTCATGTTCAACATAGTCCAGATCGTAAGCAGATAAACAAACGCGTATTATCTGTGTAATTAATTATATTACTTTAATGGACTGGAATCCGTATAGGTCAGGGTCTTTTAAAGATTTTAATTTAAAAATATATTTTAATTTCCAATATTTTATTCGTTAAAACTGTAATCGCCAATCACATTCTGTAAAAACTATCATTGTTTGTCTATCACATTTTTTAAGAAACTAGTGCGAATTTTTAGATACCAAAAAACTTACGATTAGAGTCCCTTAAATGTCCCGAGACTGGCATGTGCCGCCCGCTTCTTCTCCAGTCCATGTCATCACTGATTTCATCATCGAATACACCTCGCTTTAGATAAACGGACACGTTTGTCTCTGAAATAGATAACTATAACCTTAATACTTTTTTAGAATGATAGCATAGAAGCATGTCTTTTGAGCAAGGGATTCTACACTGTAGATTACGAATAACACTGTATAGATTCAAATGTATGTAATTGTGACATTCAAAACAGTTCCTTGCTGTAGTCTTCTTATAAGAATCAACTCTCCGAACCGGTTTTAGAGTTCAAGCTAGTTTTAAACGGCGTTCTTTATTTCAATTGGTATTTTCTGAGTTTGATTTTGAATACCTTTTAAGTCAATATACTCAGCCAAGGAGTAGTTATAGCCTAGTGCGATGCCAGACATGGATGCAGTAACGAGCGCGCAGCACACCGCTGAGCTAATGCAGCATGACATCGTGAAGGTCCATAACCTGGTAATCAAATCATGATTTTATTGTTTACTGGATTACTACCCTTAATAAGAACTACTACACTAATGCGCCAATCTTTATTGTATCTCAATATTACATTCTATAGTATATCATTCACTTTTATGTTGAATTTTATGATAGATTTCAGTTGGTAACACTTTTTGAAAATTGTAATATCGATTATGCTATTTAATTTAAAATTTATGCAAACAGGTTAGTGAGAGCATCGCCTACAAAAGGGTATGTTGCGTGATAAAATGTTTTCCGTTAACTACTGAAAGCTTTGTTACTAAACGATCCCTTAAATACATTCAGCCGAGAGCTAATTGCATTCGCCTATTGTCCGGTGCAGCTGTGAATGCCATCCGTGGCCAACATAGAAAAACAGCCCGAAAAAAGCCCATACTATGATGTAATTAAATTATTTCACATAAGAAAAAGAGACGATGTAGGTAAAAGACATAGCTTTAGGTTTGCAAATTGAACATAATTCATCAAATACCTTTGAATAAGATCGATCATCCATCCGCAACAGGTGAAGATGCAACACATCTTGGTGACTTAATGTTGATCCCGTTCATAACAAAAAATTTTAACTGAAAAAGAAATGAAATAAAAGTAGGTACCTTTTTGTAAAAAATTGGTAGGCAAACAACTTACGGTTCTATTTCTGCTAAGCATTTCTACTGTAGCACTATCGATTTAATAAAACTTAAAAATAAATTGC
Source organism: Leucinodes orbonalis (assembly GCA_019425675.1). NCBI lineage: Eukaryota > Metazoa > Arthropoda > Insecta > Lepidoptera > Crambidae > Leucinodes > Leucinodes orbonalis. Next base: position 27,335 of record PQWD01014160.1, on the reverse strand, counting down.
AGATTCTCATTCATAATTACGGTCTCGCATTCCAAAGTCTAGTATTGCAATGATCGTGGGTAATGTAACTTTGTACTTTAAAAAATTGTACTTATATTATATATATATTTAAACCGTACTTATAATATATATATATATATATAAGTACGGGTATGCTAAAGATACCGTTTAAACCTTTTAATTCTTTCAACATATCTTGTAACGGCTTGCATTTGACGAAACTACCATTGAAATGAAAAAATGAAAACAAATATTGTTGAGCGAATTTCGACCGCCAGGATACCAGATACAATAGTACGTATAGAAATCTATTGTATCTGTTTAATATATCCGTCTACGACGATTAAAGAGAAGTATCAAGTCTGTAGTCAAGTGGTTATTAAAGATCGTGAAACATTCGAGCAAAAGCAATATATTGGGTCTTTGGATATTATTCTTGATTCTCTTTCAAACGGAAAGCTTCTTTGCAATAGGTACTCTGTAAGAAGGGTTCCATTTATCTTAGAAACTTTTTAAAACACATTAAAACGGTTATAATATGTTTAGAAAACTGAATCAACGTTAACTGTAATAAGCATTCTTGGAAATACTTACTGAGAAGTAAATAATCGCCGCTAATATTATGTCGATTTCTTCATAGGTGTAAAATTCTTGTCCTTATAAATCATGATCGAAAGTGCTTGGACACTTGATCATTGAATTTAGTACATAATATTTCTGTTTACATTCCCAATTATCCATAGAAATGGGGTTATTCTGACAACGTCACTACTGATTTGTTCTTCTTGGCTATGGTTTATAGCATAGAACTCTTTATAATTATTGCAATATATAATATTTTATTTTATATCTTTTAAAAAGACATTTTTATCATTTATAGTCAGACATTTGACCGCCATCTCACCTGATGGTAAGTGACTTACTGGCATGATCCATCCCAGGCCGCATCATCATGCGGCCTAGGATGGATCATGCCTGCCTAGAAACAGTTTATTAGTGTTGCATGGGAAGGGTTGAAAACCCTATAAAGTTTTGTTAAGTGTGAATGAACTTCTGTATATAAATCCCATAAATCCGAAGATCTAAAGATTACACCTTTGATCACTTTGTCAGATCCCTTGGTCCTTCTTTATGAGAGGCTTTATAGGAACAGGCAAGACAATTTTGGAAGTATTTAAATCTCGGAGGATCACAATACACTAGTCATTAATAAATATGTATTTAAAATACGCTTTAATTTTCCCAATTAATAATGCTAAGGGCAATGTTAGATGGTTAGATATCTATGCTATAAAATACGAATGAAGGCAACTGTAATCCGGACCGGAATACCGGAATAATCTCTTATTTTATGTTAAATTACTTAAGTATAATAAACTAGAACGATGATGATCATTCATCCATGATAATAAATATCCAACTAAGGAGAACCCACATGTTGACATATCCCCATCTGCTGCTCCACAACTATAATCTAAATCGAGATCACCAGAAAATTCAAATCATTTTTACACCACTCGCCGAAGCCTATTTAAATAATTCTTGAACTGTTTTGCCTATACAGGTGGAAGCTTCGCATTAAGGAGGACCAATGAATCTGACAAAGTGACCATTTTTACGCCAAAATTGCAATCTTTCGATCTTCGGGTTTATATACAGAGGTTAATTCACACTTAACAAAACTTAATAGAATTTTCAACCCTTCCTATACAACACTAAATGGTTCAGTAATCTCATACATAGCCAACCTTTACTTCAAATTACAAGGGATTAAGTGTTGACAAGACAAAAAAAAACTCTTCAGCGTAAATGCCAACTTAGGCATTCTAGACCATATTTTATATACTCTTTGTTCTAGACCTCTAGACAAATAGAGTTAACCTAAAACCGTTATACTTGTATATAAACTTGGAATTTATTGAGCTGGAAATTTATCACCAAAACAATGCAAACAACTCGCGAGTCAATACATATTTTGTGCTTCGACGACAGAAACGGGAGATTTTATGTTGACTAACACTAACAATATGGACTCTATATTTGTGAACGTGTTCTGGTTTCTTGACTAAGAAAACGAAAGATGTGCCTATGATGCAAAAGATAAAACTTATAAGTCGTTTGACAAAGTGTATCAAAACTGTTATATTTCCTTAACAACGAAGGTGTAACCCATCTTTGTTTAATACTGTGAAGTATTTCTTTTATTATAATTATCAATCAATCAATCAACATGTAGAGTCCTACGCAAGTCAAAGTCCTTTCCACACAAGGGAGACTAATTTTATTAGCAGCTCAACTAAAGAAAGCCCAAATACGGATTGGTGAGTGTTACGGACTACCATACTTCAAATAGTACTCGTAGTAGCATAGAAACACCCAGACTATTATAAACAAACATGATCATGCACATAAATGTTTGCAATGCCCGGAGATCGAACCCAGAAACCTTGGTGTAGTAACCGACATCTCGGCTACTACCACACCACATGAGTTGTTTCCAAAGAATCGAGAGAATGACACATTTTATCATTGTTTAACTTGTACGACCGTCAAACGCAACCAGTAGCCGCTAGTCGCTACGTTGTCGACCCGCTAAATTCATTAAGATTAATAACCATAAATACAAAATAAAAATAAATCTCGGAGGAACTCCAAATTTCATCGTCATCACCTGGATGATTGGAGGTCTTCCACAGTTCAGTTCTGTCATCATTTTGTGCGACGTATGACAAAACTGTGGAATGAACTTCCACTGGATACATATCCGGAGCGATATGACCTGGCGTCCTTAAAAAGAGCATTCTAACACTCTTTAAAGGGCCGGCAACGCATTTCTGTGAGCTATGGTCTTGCAAATATTCACGGGCGGAGGTGTCACCATCAGGTGAACCATACTCGTTTGCCTTCTGTTCAATAAAAAAAAATATAATAGAAAAACTTGAATAGTTCATCTTCTACTCATCCTTTACAGATGTCCCGTATTCAAATTTAAGTATTGGCTGGTGTTTTCGTGTGTGATGTTTGGTGGCAAGTATTATACTAATTACTAAATAAATAAATAGTCCTATTTGAATTATACCCCATTATCTATACGGCTATAAATGAACACGTAAACTTATCTATAGATAAAACAATATAGATAAGTCATTCGTGCACCGAAATGTTTCTAGGTCACCTAAAGTACAAGTTTGCATATTGTATGTTAAATCCTATATATGTGAAGTAGCACGTATATCTTGCATGTTCAGGTTATTACTAAATATAATACGTAGATATCTTATTACTGCCTGTATTACGAGTAACAATATTAATTGATTAGTAGGTGGTTTAAAACAAAATGACGGTTGGGTTTTCTGAGAGTTAGGGTATATGGAGAAAAATAAGGAGCCTATTATGCCCAGCAGTGGGTGACTATCGGTTAAATAGAGATAGAGAGAGATTGGTTGTCGGGTCTTTACTTCTGTGCGGTCTGAGTACAATTCAGTTAATCAACTGCGCTATGGTCTGTTATAAAATCACGGTTGTTTTACAGCTCATAGAATACAATTAAAAAGCAGGCTATCGGCTTGATTGCTTAAGAATTATACAATTAATAATCCAAAATATGAGTAAACTTTCTATAATTTTGAATAACGTGCATAAAATATTTTTTATCAAATTTAAAACAGAACAATGATTTTAGTTTTTTTTTATCATAATAAATACAATAGTTGGGGCTTACACACATAAATTGCAAGTTATAAATGATTTTAAAATAGGATAAATGTTGTGTTTATTAAAAACAACAATAAAAAATTCAGTACAACTCTCCATGTTAAGTTATTTTTTTTATTAATAAAATTACATCTACAGACTCATGGTCCGTACTCTTTTTAGTTTAAGATTATTTTGTAAATTAATTATTATGATATTATGTTAGTGCTCCGCGCATGGGGCAAAAGAATTGGTTAAAGGGGGAATGGGATAACAGTCAGAATTAAAATAACTAAATATTTACATTAGGTAAAGCAGGGGGGTGAATAATATAAAATAAAGGAAATAAATAACATCATAAATACTCTCTCTCTCTCTGTTTTATATTTATATAATAATAGTAGCAATAATTCTTACATTATTTAAGTCTTACTCTTTCTCCTAAAAGTATTTAAACTAAGCTGCAACTAAACCCACCAAGCTTAGTCAAGTTAAAACTTATGACGTGCCCTATTTCGTGTTAAAGCAATGAGGTCATGAACTTAATACATTATGCGATGTTGCAATTGCATAATGCAAATTATAGTAACAGAAAAATCTAGAAGCCATTTTTATGTGAGACAGAATAAACGACTTCTAGTTTAGGTGTTAAAAAACACATACTTATTTTTTATCTGTGCTTATACCAATAATTATTGTAAAAACACGTTTAATAAAACACAGGGACAGAAATTAAAATAAATATTCCTTTGAGTAATACATCAATTTTATAAACGTTATAAGTATTTCAAACACCCATCTACTGGAGGTAGGTGCTAATAGCTCCAAATCAGTCCTAGACTATTGTAAATGTTAATTCTTTAAATTGCACTGTGTAATTATTATTTGATTTCGTTTTCAAATAATGAAATGTAGCTGGATAATAATAATGTATCAACGATACTTTTATTACAATATTAATAATTGTAAAAGACATAATTTGCTTTTTATGTAAAACAGATAAAAAGTTTAAAAATATTTTCATTGAACAAAGCAACCCTATTGGGGTAAGAACCCAAGTACCCATCCCCACTTGTTGCGACTTGTGCACCGGAAGTGGCAGAGGGCGTTCGGAGCGACATCGCGGAAACAACGCTCGCGTCAACTTCCGCCAGCGCTTGCTCATTTACGGAGCTGAAATAAACTTTTATATTTTGCACTTAAAAGTAAGCATGCTCTAATTTGCAATTTAGAATACTATAACTGAGTTTTTTTTTTATAAATACATATTCTCAGTAGCAATCTAAAATGGGTAGTATTTAACACTTTGTTTGTTTTTAAATATAATTTAGACCGGGTTTATACACTTCCTAACTGTATGATATTAGATAGATCTTAAAAACTTTATAAAGATATGTACTTTAAAGTTAAACTGTCAATGTATGCCCGAAGTACAATAGATTTATAAATGTTAAATGAAACTATCAGTCCCGATTTCGCGTTTAGCTGAGAAGAATTCTACGATAAACTCAAAGAATCTGAATGATTTATATGAATATTTTACGTAGAAAACACACACATTAAGAACCTAAACTATGCTGCGCTAGGTTTTCTAAACACTATAAAATCGATATTGCAGGGTATTTTATGTAAGAAAAACAATAAAATTATTTATTTCTGCCAGTATACCTTGCCGAAAGAGACTTCTTTATATTTTTAGTTTTAATTATTTATTTTTTAGTGTTTAGGGTGAGATATAATTTAACTATCTTCTTTTATTATGAATTATATTTCTATTTTGATTTAATTAATTAAGGCACATAAATAAACACTTATTTGTTTCCTAATAAATTATTAACAATAGAATATCACATTATATGTACTGATAGTGTGTATAAGAAAACATTTTTCACAAGAGATGTTTATTCTTTTACACTTTACAAGAGAATTCAACAACTGCATGCTTACAATCAGTATTACAGTAATTTCATTAATTCTACGAAAAGCTAATACTAACCGGAAGCTTTAAGACCAACTATTAACATTGTCTTCAAATCAAAGATGGCGACACTTAAATGTTAGAACATATTTACGTCACATTCAAATATATTGATGACTAACAGTACATATTACCATTCATGACTGAACTAACCATTTAACATCAAAGAGTAAGTAATTAAAAACCGTTGCTGACTAGGTGCCAGTTGCCTGGACCAGTATCAGGTGAGCTATTTCATATTGCAAATATTATTGATTTGACTATGCCTACTGTTCCTCACGAAGGTAAAAATTTAATATGACAGCCACAAACCGTTTATTGTTATTATAAGCTTCGTCCTAGACGGGGATCGAAATCCTTACTTTGTATTTATAAGGCAGAATCGCAATAAATGCACCACAAAAGTCGTCTAAAATATCTTGGGGTATCAAAAGTGTCAAGAGTATTGAGCTTCAGCATTTATAATGGGTATCATATCTCCCGGTCATTTATTAAGATAAAGAAATTGCGCTGTTAAAAGGTACTCGATTGCGATCATTTATTAAGAATGGATTTAGTTAGTGTAGTCTATGAAATTTATTTCAAGAATTCTTCTGAGTATTCCCACAGATCACTTTGCTTTGACGAGTATAACATTTAGAGGTGAAACTACTATATGGTGGACTCAGTACTGAATCATCATCAAATACTCGTAGGAATGTATGCACTTTTGTGTTTCGGGATGAGGGCACTGGTAAATTACATTATATGGGACCTAACATTCAGCGACTCGGATATAACAGGCGCAGGTCGGTATTAGTGAGTCACTTTATTCAATGACTGTTTTTGACATGGTCAGGCGTATCACTTAACATCAGGTGAGTGTCCTGACCGTTCTGTACACTATGTGACACCAAAAATCTAGATATAGGTACACTTGCTATATAAAATTATATAACATTGCATTTAATTTATTTAACTTTACCATGGATGTTGCTTAAAAAACTGTAGTGTATGTCAACATGAATGTTCGTACTGGTCTGGGTTTTTGATAAAGTATGCTTATTTGTTGTTTACTAAACACACGACATGACCTACTTTCATAGTCTTTAGCTAAATAGTGAAATGTAAATGTGTGGAGATATTATAACAAGTTTTTTTTTAAATAAATATCCTATTAAGCTAGATCAGATTTTCACGAAATCTTTATTACGTATTAAACATGAAAATGGAAGTAGTTGAATGAAAGTTAACATGTACACTAGAAAACAAGGCCGCAATAGATTGTTATATAATAACAAGGTAGAAAAAATTGCTTTATCTTAAAACAAACATCAAAACAACACTATTCTTGATAAACCAAATAAGACTACATTAATATCACAACAGTTTCGCGCTCTTTTGTGCGATCTTCCTTTGCCGGCCATTTTCCTTTCTATTCTCACTCAAAGCGGAGTAATAAGTAATATGCCTGGTGTAGGCACACACGATGATATATTAAGATACCTACATAAATCTACAGGACTGCTGTATCTATTAACTTGTAATTCTTACACAATATATAATGTGTTCTACAGCTTCAAAATCTAAACAAATATTTTTTATTTTATTATGATAACTACAAGTACCTGATAGTAAGGAAACCAAGTATTGTTAAATTTACAATAGGTAAGCCGGGCTACTTTGGTTAAGCATCAAGTATTTAAATCTTTAAAATACATTTTATCCGTTAAGTTGGCAAGGGGTAATCATACATTCTTATAAAATACCAGAAATAGATAACTCTTGATATTCCTAGATAATATGTACCTATGATTATCCATAGCACAGATTTATCTACTTTACGCTATGTCCAACAATGGACTTTGAAAAGAGAGAAATTGATGATGATTTCGCGCCACGTAGAGTTCAGAATATGATTACTTTCAGTATTTTTTAATTTAATTACCTACAATTTTTTTCAAATTTTCTTAGATTTTTATAGACAAACCTTTTGTGCTCACAAAAAGATTTTCGAAATCGTGAAGGCTCTGCTGGAAACATAGAAATTCTTACAAACTGAAGTCATACTTTTAGTGTTTGAAGTTATGAACGTACTTACATGGTCTTGTTGAATATTAGATGCAAACAGCCCTAAAAATAGGGCTGCCACCATTATTATAAAGAGTTACGCATTTTAAGTTAAAGTTAGTCAAGAATAGTAATTCTGGGTTAAAATTAATCTTTTAATATGTATATTTGACATAGATTGGCATCTAATCAATATTATACCTAGGCACTACAACAATTTTTATTTTATACAGAGTATTTTAGTTCGCAGCTGCAATTTCTCTCCCTTAGCTTAAACCTCTCACAGTCCACTGCTGAACATAGGTAACAATAAGCAAGCAAGTCTTTACCTACATTTCCTTCCTATTTAATATTGTATTGTGTACTTTAATGTTACACAAAATTTGTAATGTTATGATGATGTAAAGTACCAGTATCATCATCTGATAGTAATGAATGCTTCTAATATATTTTATATTCGCCTTGAAATCCTTCATGGCAACCCTGCTCGTAAGCATGTACATTAGAGGTTCCTATTTCTGTTTGAGTAACCTTTGCCTCATTTCGCTAATGAAATGCTGTTCGCGGCTGTTGAATGTGTAAAAGGTGTTCCGGAACGCAGTAAATGCAAAATGTAGGTGCTCTTGAATCATTAAGCTAGAGAAGTAACATGTATGATTTCAGACGTTGTGTTCGTACGAAAATGCTAAATCGTTTCACATGCTTTAAAATTTAATACAAAACAAATACAGTGATAAGACAATCAAAGCGTATCATGTCAATGAAAAGATGGTTTTATTTGCACACTTATAATATGACAAAATATGTATATTACTTAATGTTATCCACTGATGTTAAAGAAAATCTTAAAGTTAGGACAAAACTTAAGCTCTGCAAATAAACCATTGTCAAACGTTTCGCGCAAATATTTTTCGATGTATGTTTTTGTTATTTGGAGAGAAACGTGGTTGCTCACTAAGGGCCTCTTAAATAGGCTCAAGGTTGATCAGCTTGCTATAGGGAGGCCTATGTTAGGTGCTTCTTTACGCGATAAGATTCGTTACGAAGATATCCGTTGGAGAACTAGGGTGATGGACATAGCCCACAGGATAAGCAATTTGAAGTGGCAGTGGGCAGGGTACAGAGTGCTTAGGTGCGTAGAACCGATGGCCGAAGGGGTGGAAGTAGCGTTCACCTAACGGGTAACGAAGTGAAGGCCAACCCCCAGCCAGATGGACTGATGAAGGTGGAGATAGATGACAACTGCTAGGGATCAGTCTGCGTGAAAATCATAAGGGGAGGCCATTGTTCAGCAGTGGACATTTTAGGCTATAGTGATGATGATGATATATGATGTGTGCTTTTAATTGAGCCATTGCCAATGTCGGTTACCGGATCGGTAACTTAAAATGACATTGTATCAGTGTTGTGCGTCGTAGGACTTATTGCATTGGAGTAGACATTTCAAGAAGAGCAGATCTTGTCTTGGCGATCATGACGTAAGACCCAGATGATCCAATCCCATCACAAAGTCGCGAAAGCACGCAATGCATCCTCATTACAGAACACATGTAACGCTACAAGACCGATGTTCCGTCCACACTGACGAAAGTCATCGTCACGACTCCCTGGAGGTTGACCAGACGCTATTCACGTTTTGGCACGTACCGGTCGCTTTTCTCCCAAAATATATGTAATAATAGTGTACCTGCAACGCCGAAAGCTGGAGTTAGAGCCCCACTCTGTAACGCCTTAGGCTCGTTATATTATTTTTATATTAGCTGAGAGCATTTTGCACTCGCCCTTGTACGGTACAGATGAAGTGAAGGCTTTCCACGGCTAAAAAAGGGTGATTAGCTTAGGACCCGATGGATCGACGATTACGCAACCAAATACCGAGGCTGGATGTCTCAAGTAAATTATCGAAATATCCCTTGGTCTGTGGGGTCCTAGTGCTTTGAGGCTTTTCAAGGAAATTTTGAAAAGGTTAGTCGACATCACAGGTGACCGAAGTCTGGTAGCTACCTTGGACAAAAGAATCAGTCTAGCAATCCACAGGGATAACGCTGCCAGTATTTTCGGATCCTTGCCGAAAGGGACTTCTTCCAGTTATATTTTTTAGTTTTAATTATTAATTTTTATGTGGTCAAGGTGTAATACATACATTTAAGTTATCTTCTTTTATTTATTAAGTAATTTTAGATAAGAATGTCCTATTGAGTATAATAAATTTAAGATGAAGTCTTGCTGTAATAACATAAAGGATATGATAGCGTGGAGTTTAGAGAGAAAGACCATTTAACTACGACTATAATATTTAATATTTTAATATTTAATTAATATATTTAATATTTATTTAGAAACTTAGAAACTATACAAGTTGCTGGGATTGGAACTAAGAGAACGCAACAAATAAATTGATTTAATTAATATTTAATGGTGACTGTTTCAAGGTCATCATCATTACATATATTAAAATAAATAAAAATTGTACCATAAAAGTATTAATAGTTAACACTTTAAAAACTACGTACATTAGGTGGATAAATATTACAATAATACAGAAAGACATCGCCAAGTCTAAGCTTAAACGACTGCCATTCGTTCGAAAAGTTACTTATCCTTAAAAGGACAATAGATGTTACTGTAGCCTTTTTTATATCAGTCGTTAATATTGGTCGTCAAAGTTTTGTTTGCGAGTCGACAAGATGCTACTACGCATGGATAATTTAATTTTTCTAAGCTACTACGCGTAAATAAGATTGACTTCCAGCCAGCATCAGCATCGTCGGTGCTGTCAACGAATCACTTTGTATAATCCGTGGTATTCTGCCTCTTAATCCTATACACCAAAATATTTTATACTCGCCTCTCATACCTTCTGACTACAGTAGACAGTGATGATACTATTGGAAGGTGGAGACGTCGACTACTCCACCAAGGCTTCCGGATTTGATCCCCGGGCAGTACAACATTTGAGTGCATGAACGTGCCTGTTTGTATTGGTCTGGTTGTATTCGTTGTAATATGTATGTATTTTACAAAAAAATATATATATAAGTACATTGTTTAGTACCCATACTAAAGTCTTCAGGCTTAACTTGGGGCTAGATGGTGCTGTGTGAATGCCAGTCAGTGGCGTGCACTTCATATTATGCAAATAAGTATTACATACCCTGTGCGTCTAGGCATCCCGGAAAATCGTCGACATATAAAATAATTTCCACTTATTCGCCCAATTTTCTCTACAGATTTGAAACCATAGGCGATCTGCTGTCATCAAGAGCACTCAATTTGTCAAAAATGTAAATTATTAATTGTTTTGGGATTGGTGTTACTCACTTTGCATACCCTCATAATCTCGGTGCATGCCATTGATGTCAGTAGATATTTATTTTATTTTTTATTTATATTCCATTGTGTGATTTCCAGCCAGCGTCAGCATCGTCGGTACTCCTAGTACACCTCGGAGCAGTAGGAGCTCTGGCAAGTGGTGCAGCCCTATGTGGTGGTGGTGGCGCATGCGCGTGTGGTGCACTATTACACGCGCTTCATCCTCTGCAGCTGTGGACGGTGTGCGGGTTGCACGCCGACCGAGCCGCTGCCATTGCTGCACCGTTGCATTACGCTGCTATTGTGTCTGCTAAGAAGGTAAAGGCGAATACTAAGGATAGATTGGCTTGATTTTTATTTTATTTATTGGGAATAACAAACAGAACAACATTGTATGTTTACAAATTACATATTTGTGGTACAGGTAAATGTGTAACCAACATCGATTTCTACGTTAGCGAGATATTGCTGCGAGCTTAAGAATGATACAACATATGTGTATGCTTTGAACACCTGCGTAGCGTGCTGCTTTTTTAAAGAGGAAATTTTTTCATTAGCTGAACTTCTCTTGTATGTAGCATCTCAGCTACCAATGGATACCGCATTGAAAGAAATAAAAATTTTTATTGAATCAGATCCATAAAGCACGCATGATTAATAATATTTCATTAATTGCCTTATGGTGGACTGTCGATCGCAGACCCAATTTAACCATTCATGTTGTTAGTTTTACAATAAACAATTTATTTTATATTGTGGTTACTAACTTTAACGTACCGTTACTAGTTTAATACCCTTGAGGTAATGTTGAATTGAAAACTTTAAATGTATGGTGAGCGTTTTTCAATGTTCTTATTGAACTTGCACTGTTTTTGTCAGATCCACTGAAATTTAAGTAGTGTCTACTTAGTCGAAAGTCACTCTAAATTTCATTTAGTTGCCGAGCTAAGCTGTTTCTTTTAAAATTCAAGAAGCTAGCAAATATTTTGTGTGCATTTTATTAAATAAGATGTTGAAATTCACTAAAGAGAAGGTAAAGTAACTGAAAACCAGCGCTGACATAGATACTAGTCTCCTTGATTGATTATATTACGTACTTGGATTAGGTACTTTGCCTTGTTTCTAAGCTAATCACCAATGTGTTTATTAATTATGAGAGCAAAACCATTTATTCTTACGAGTATTTACAGTCTTGCGTGGGACATAAATCCGGTAGAGGTTTTGTGAGACACAATAATGAGTTATGATGCGCGCACCTCATTATGGAGCTTATTAACTGTACGAATAAATAAAATTGGAGTGTCAGTTTGTAATATTTAAATAAAATTTTTCTTCATATATAGTAAGACAAAAACTACGTTTTTAAATATTGTGTCTGTCTGTTGTTCCGAGTAATCTCTGAAACGGCTGGATGGATTTGGATGGGAAATTTTCGTCAGGTAGCTGGTGTATAAGAAAAAAAAGGCTACTATTATTTTTGTCAATACTTTTTATTTTGAATATATAACGCGGAAGACCGCAGGGAACAGCTAGTTAATAATATTTATTATTTATTTATTATTTTTTATTTTTTAACAGGGTGGTTTACAGCTATAGTTACAATAACGTATAAATAAAGGTAACAATAAAGAGCCAATAACAACCCCCACAGGTAATGTTGAAATATCAAAATAAGCAGTCAAATTAAACAATAAAATATAGTTATGAATGCCTCAGCAAATACACATATACATGTATACATAAATATACACATACATATTCATATAAATAAAATACTCGCTAAAATCCAAAAAACCTATATACTCCAAAAAATACATACATCAACATCCAATAATATACTTATACCATTATAACATAACTATATACTTATCAATATTTCAAACAATGCAGTTAAAATTATAAATTTCGTATGACTCTGGTAGTGATTACATGTCTTATTTCGCAGGTGATGATTTGCGTGGCAAGTGGATGGTTAGCGACGGCAGCCTTGCTTGCGCCTTGCCGCAGCGCAGCCCCACTCTTGTACAGGCGAGGCTTCGGCGGTTGCGCTCCCGACTGCGGCGCAGGCCCCCGCACTGGCCTTTTGCCTACTATACGCCACACTCACCCTCCTACTCCCGTTGCCTTAGTCTCCTCTGTAGCCTCAAATTCTACGTATAGCTCGATACCACCGACACAGAATCGCAGCGGCCATTTTGAAGTGACTCTATCGGCCCAAGTTAGTCACCCATCAACGTAACCCGTTTTCACCACCGCGCCGCCAAGACGACGCGCTCTATCTGTACTGCAACCTCTTGGATCCTGGCTATACTGTATTTTCCTTACTATTGCGTATTGATCTGGCCAGCTATAGCGTCCACACAGCCCTGCTGCAATCTCAGCTGCTTTGTTGGCAGCAGCGCCGCCCGTCAACGGTATACTGTACGGAATACGGAGTAGGGCGTTGAGGGAGTCACTCCGTAACTACCGAAGAAACGCCTGACAAAGAGCGAAGTCACACAAGAGATACAAGACGTACGCCGAGTGCGTGCGGGTCGCGGCGACCGTCGCTATCCGCCGGGTCGGTTCTATTGTCCTCCACCACACGCAGATTGTCAGATGCAGCAGCGATGGGCTCTCGAGGATCAGAGCGACCCGCACAGAGGGCAGCGTCCTGCAACATGTTACAAGACTCGTACGAAGAAGAGCCGCAACGACCCCGCACATCGGCTATACCGTTAATCCGGGCCCCTCACGTAGTGTTAGGTAGAGCGCTCGGTCTCGAAGACAATGCTGCCAGTCCGGGGTAGACGGCGGCAGTCTCCAAGGATCAGGTCACTAGAGCCATGTCTGATGAAAGCGAGTCGCCGACCCGCCGTCCTCTCTGCCGGCAGCATTCGCGCTCCAGCGGTGCACTTCTCGGCGGACTAACGTTCTCTCCAGCCTTATCGGAGAGCATTACCTTGGATCACGCTGACGAGCAATCCTCCTCACGTGGCCGCAACACCAAAACAAATCAGAACGAAGCTTTATAAAACGGGTATCTTTAGTGTAGTCGCTAATAGATGTGCATAAAGACATATACGTATGTATATGTGTGCGGTTTGAAGGCGAGTCAGCTTCGGTGTTAAAAATTATTATTTTTTAATCGCTTTCTACCATCCCGTCTACTCGTACTTCCTGACCAAGCCGTGACCAAATATTAAATGTTTCCTACTCTATTTACTACTGTATTAGTCGTAATAATTTCTCCTACAGGGTTCCTCCATATCGTTAGCTTTACCTACTGAAGTATTACTTTAGTGTGTATCTCATGTAAAGATAACTTCTCAAATATTCCATAGTTGTAAACATAGGTATTTTTTTAAATGAAATTTATTACTCATTAAAGACAATTTTGATGAAATTTTATTCGTGTGTTTGTTACGTTTTAGATAATTTATGTGCAAGTTAGATGACATACATACAGCTGTAAGTGTTGTAATACTTATATTTGCACTTTAGACTGCAAAATTAATTCTTGTATATTATATCTACATATAATTGCAACGCTTGTAAACAACGCCGCCGTCCAATTCATATTCTTGGTATTGTGGGACTACATCAACATAAAATGTGTGTAAATAACTTTGGATGCTAAAAATTAAATGATATTTTATCAACTTCAATATGCCAACAAAGGTATTTATCTAATCAGTTTAATTCAGTTTTGATTTGATATTACTACTGACCAATTATGAGAGTGTTTAGACCCTCTGATAATGTTTTCTGTTATCCGTTCGTATCCGTTCCGTAGCTATGTCAGCTTAGATCGGAATCAGATTTTGAGAACACAGCCACCGCAAAAGACTAGATCTTCAAAAATTTTATTTATATTTTAAAAAGATATAAAAATGTGCCATAAATGTACATATATTTTATAAATATGCTTCATAAAAAATTCGACGAATTACGTCGGAACTAGACTTTTCTAACATAAGCGTTTTGTTATGTATACCAACTGCATACCTAAATTTCTTTTTTGTAAATAATACTTAATCCAGTTTATATTGGATGGTGACAAATTTATTTCGCGATGTTAGTTTGTAAACATGTAAAATTAGAACGTTCATAGAGTAAAAATTGATTTATAAAATATTTTAATGTCGTTATAAATGATAAATGTTTAAGCAGATAATACGAATTGTTATTCTAGTCGACGAGCTGTTGTTTTATTGTATCTGTGTTAATATAATTTAAACTATAAGTAAACAATTAAAGAATAAAAGTGACTTTTGTGTTTTATTATTCAATTTATAATAACACTAAAACTGACAATGCCTACTTATTAACTTTAAAGTACGAGTAGGTTAATAGTAAACAGGAATATTAGAACGCAGCTTAACAAGACCTCCCTTCTACGTGAACTGATCTTTAGCGGTCAACACCCGTCTGTTTCCTACAAAACCTTAACCACAGCGTTTGTCAACGACTACCAGGCTAGTTGTCGTTGTAGTTTGTTCATCTTTTTATGTCACAGAAGTAATGTTGAACGAAATAAATAGCAGTATGTAATCATAATTTTTCAACGTCAACACGAAAAAAATATAACTACATACAAATGTTTGTATTGCCCGGGAATCGGACCCGGAACCCTAGATGTAATAGCCGACATCCTAACCATTACAACAAATGGGTTGCAATATGTATTTGAAATTATTATTTGTTATTTATGTGAATATAACAACATTGTGATGATATTGGTTATCCTAAAAACCAAACCTTTGCGAGTCATAAGACTCCGTCAACAGAGTCATAAGGTAAAACTTTCTACACCTGACAGTATATAAAAATGACGATGTCATCATCATCAGCAGCACAGTCATTTGCAGGCCTCCTAAAACGATGGCGACGATTTAGACCTTAGCCGTAATCGACCACGCGGGCTCAATGTGGGTATAAACAACTAGTACCATAAGAATGTAGAAGTGACTGATGGATGACTTAGTGTGCCCTTAAAAAGTCGGAAATGTGTGTGTGTTGTGTGTGAACGCTCAAATGACAAATGGATTACGGATGCAGTGGTTATAATTGTGACACTTCTTAAAATTGTTTTCTCTTTACTTTTTTATTGCTGATTTTTTGTAGATTTATTTTGCAGGATGTGTTTGCCTTTATTTGTTTAGCACACCCTTCTTCTATTATACAATTGAAGGGTTTTCAAGGCAAGAGTAAATAGGCATTATTTGAGTTTGCGTGATACATCTTAGGCTGCATCTTCACTTTCCATCAATGGTGATGGCAGTCAAACGCACACATAAAAAAAATCAATTTTGTAGTAATGGTGTTGCTTTAATGCTGGTTGGCGAGCGTTTATAATAAATTTAAAAAAAACTCTTTGTTACTTACACTACCAAGCAAACAAAAAATAGTTGAGCAAAACACAACAAATCCGTAGTAACTGCATTACATGGGTATTCATGATCATCAATTGACATTTCAGACTACTATGGTTCACCAACGACCAACTACATTTGCCGCTCCAGCACCCATTGTTGTAATAATGACATGATTTCAATTATGGAGTCCTTTGTCCTACACCTGCATATTGTTCATGCTGTTACCTAGACATCGTATTGATCAAACGCACATTCCCTAATGCATAAACATTAAATTTGTTACCAAATTACAAACGCATTACCAATCCATTAAATTCGGTAATTTTGTAAACAAGTAGTACCTATTTATGCAGGCTAAAACTTGGCCTAACTCCTACAATAAGCTAGTAAAACCGAGCTTATTACTGCATTCAACTGCTTAAGTGCTTTAATTGCTGGCTATAAGCAGTGTGAAATGACCATTGCTCGTTTTGCACGACCACTTTTGCAGCTTGTTAGATCGTAGCCATCGAACGATAGGATGCGAACCCGTTTTATGGTTAGTAAGAGGGGATATTGTTCAACATTACGTGCAAATATGGCGGTTAATGAGGCACAACGTTTGTAAACGAATGCAGATCAAAGACAATCTGTTAAAATCTTTACAAACCTAGTTCAAGCAGAAATAATTTATTTATTTTTAGAAATACTTTAAAATATAAGCCCCCATATTCCAAGTCGATCATTTTGGTGTGAAGTCGGTTACTGCACTAAGGGTACTTCATTACTTAAATAGTCGGCGACTGTCTACATTTTGATTTCGTAAGTTCTCCACACTATTACCTAAACGACTTTTCCATGTTCACGCTTGGTAGAGAGGTCAGTGACAACAGTAGGTTAATCAAGTATAATCAGAGATAATAATATACTATAACATTTTTATGCCCTTAAATTTTTATAAATATGCTTGTCGTAGTTCCTACTTCGTTTAGGCCTCCGTAAGCGGTCTAGTGCTGCAACCGGAGTGAATCATCGCCTGAGATTGTCTCGCCATTTGCATCCGGTGAATTCGGCGGCCAGCAACAAAATCAATTCCATAAAAAGTAAAAACTGCAAGCAGCCGTACACCTGCTTTCAGCCAAAACCTCTGCAAAACTAAGAAATATGCTATCCTTACAAAATTACTGAACACTGAAGTTCAATCTCTTCGTAGGTTCTACTGAATTGAATTTCTCATCATCATAGTCCAAAGCAAAAGTGCTTCGATTCATTACCTTTTTAAAATATTTTATAATATTTCAAATAACTGTTTTAAATATATTTCTTTCTACATTAGCAAGATGATGAAAAGGCTTTTTGCAACTTATGATTTAATAACATTTTATGTATTGTACAGATACCTACAGAAGTTATATTGTTTTAGAATGAAAATAATAGAATTTATAAAGGCAAATTTTATAGACAAAGGAAAATAATATTTTGAATTATGAACTCTTCCCATTGAACTGTAAACAGACAAGGGATGCCTTTAATAAGCGCTTCCTTTAAATATAAACTTTTATTGCCTTCTGTAATATCAACCAAGGCTTTTATAAGACAGTTACTACCATGGAGCTTCGTGAACAATACAGCATTTCATGTAATATTCATGAACAGTATCCCTATTCTTCGGAATAAGTGCATAGTGGGAAACGTTTCTGTTATTTCCAAAACACCATTTTTTTAGTTTACTTATAATTCTTGATTGAAAAGTATTATTATTGACTTAAAAGAATTTGAGATATGACGTCACAAATGAATTATTTAGGGATGCGGACATGTAACAACAAATCCGTTGTTAATCCTGTTTTATTAGCGTTCAATTCACAATGTACTTCCACTTATAAATGACGGAAAGAAAACTTGTATTGCTTAGTTAACTCGATTTTGTTTAACTTCGTGACTACAAAGACTTAGAATTCTCACAAGCGCAAACAACTATAAAGTTTTGTAGGTCAAATAAGTTTTAGTTTATTTAATCTTTAAGGGATTGAATGATTACTAAATAAGTGCATTATTCATATTATTTATTTTTAAATAACAAGTATTCCCCCCCCAAAATTACTATAGTATCTTAAATTATGGAGATCTGGATGTTGGTAAGTGTAGCGTGATAAACCGACTTTATACGTAAAAAGTAGTCACAGATAAAACCAATTTAACAACATTTTAAACTATACAATCATACAGAACAGTAGAAGGTTATAAAAAGACAGAAAAAAATCAATACGGTCAAAAGGTCCCGTGCATCGCAAAGCGCTGCAGCAGCACTGTTATTCTGGTGAGACGTTCCGAGATGACGTCACAAAAAAAAGATTAGTCACAAAACAAATATTATATGATAATAATGATGTATAATATATTTATTATATACATACACTAAACATTAAACATAACATATAAAGAAAATAGGAGAGATACATATGTCTAGCACTGTAATTTCTTGAAGCGAGTTTTAGGCCCGTATTCTAGAACGAGACTACAGGTGAACCCTCAATCCTCTTTGTGAGAATTTAAGCGTTGATCTTTACTTAAATATAGTAAGAAAGAGATAGCGCTTAATACGATAAATAGCGCCATTCCTTACTAACTCAATCACTTGACATTTAGAACTTCAATTATTTTTTCACCAAAATATGAACAGCCATGCCGCACTATATCCTTATATACAAGTACAATTTAAACCACTCAGTTAAAAGTTTCTGTAGTGGAGACCGCGTCTCGGCAAGCGTAGTGTAGGACGCCCTCCGGCCGATGGACCTACGACTTGCGAAAGGTCGCTGGTGGAGGCTGGATGAAAGCGAAAGCGGAGGACCGGGATTCTGGCGCAAAATGGGGGACCTATGTCCAGCAGCGGATTGCGATAGGTTGAATAGGATAGGATAGGCAGTTAAAGGAACAAAGTAAGTCTTTGTAACTTTATGTAACATATAATGATTTCCAATAGCCAAACCCTCTAAGGGCTTGTTGGCGTAACATCGTTACCCTTAGTAAATCAAAGGGGCCGTCCCTAGAGTTCCGAGTATCGATTTTGGGAGCAGACACACAGTTTCATCCTCTCATGTGAGCTGAGATTCTTGAAGCCTATTTTATTGGTTTAATATTATCTTTGGTTTTGATAAAATGATAATGTGTATATATAGAGCATCAGTAGTTCATTGGTGTGGACTGTTGCCTTCCTACCGGGAGGGCGCAGGTTCAAATACCATCACGTAGTACAAATGTCTTTTCGAATTTTGAAATTATATGTACCCTCTCTTACGGTGAAAGAAAATATCGTGAGCAAACCTGCGCACGCCACTCAAGACATTCAAGAGTTGTGCGAGAAGTTGGCAATCCGCACTGGGCCCGCATGGATGACTAAGGCCTATACACCCTTTACGGGTAGGCTCATGCCGTCGTGGGGACGAGCTTATAATGATGTAATGATGACCAAAATTTATTTATTTTGTTACCGCAATATATGATATTTAATTGCTTTCTAGCCTGTATACCATTTACTGTTAAAAGATAAAATATAATAAACTAGCTTTTGCGTGCGATTTCGTCCGCGTGGAATAGTTAATTTGGACATATGCGGTCACGGACTATTTTTTTAGACATTTAAGGGGGAACAATACTCGGATACTTTTTGCGAAACTTTAACCGTTTACGAAGCATACGCAGCGAAGCTCCAAGTATGAAAAAATCCCCCCGATTTTGAAACATTCTCATTGCTGCTCCGCTTCTATTGCTCGTAGCTTGATGATATATAGCTATAGCTTCCTCGATAATAAGCTATCTAAACTGAAAGAATTTCTGTTTAATCTAGACGTTGTAGCACGACATATACACG
Organism: Leucinodes orbonalis; assembly: GCA_019425675.1. Lineage (NCBI taxonomy): Eukaryota > Metazoa > Arthropoda > Insecta > Lepidoptera > Crambidae > Leucinodes > Leucinodes orbonalis. Next base: position 7,093 of record PQWD01014160.1, on the reverse strand, counting down.
ACAAAAAAAATCAAATTGAACCAGTAGTTCCTGAGATTATCGCGTTCAAACAAACAACTCTTCAGGTTTATAATATTAGTATAGTGTAGATTAAATAAAGATATATTAAGTTCATATATATCTGTGTAACATTGTCGTGATAGTATTATTTAAAAACGTTATGAAACAAAATAAAATGGGTTCACTGGGCTGCGTTGTTTTGACCGAAATATAAAAGGCTCATACCGTGTAAGCTGCAGCCTACAGGAGCTCAGCGTGGGATTTGGTGCTGGTATTTAGTAGACCTTCTATTGTACTTATAGTTATTAAATAAAAATTATTTTGCTAGACTAGAACTAGTTTAAATTTGTACACGAGGAGCTACAGTATTTTTGCAATTTAACTTTTTGCTTGCTTACGTAATTACTGAGGTAATTAAGCGTTTTGTCTTTTTAAACTCTTTATTTTTACTATGAATTTGATCTGTTGATTCTATTAACTCATAATTGCCAAGGGACACAGTTATAACGTAACAGGTGGTTACCGCCATCTCTTAAAAGTAGGTATTACAATAATATTACTTCGCCTTTTCTGTCCAAATACTGACGTATCATTAAAGTAATACTGTTTTAAGAGATAGCAGTAACCCCATAGACAATCATTAATAAATAAACTCAAATAGAGCCTGGGTAAGGCACCCAAACAGTCAATCATAATACATTGACATGGGTTTAAGGAGCTTTATTATCACATAGATCTACATAGAAAGAAAGAAAGGATAACCTTGCCTTCTAAATAAACTAATATGCAGAAACCTATAATTGCGGAAAACATATATGAGCATAGACGGAATCGACCCAATGCCTTTTAAGTAGGGGGGAAATTTCTATGGCACTTTCACTGTTTTGTAGAAAGCCACTAGGACGTTGGTTCAATAACCAGTCAAATGCGGGCTTGATAAGGCCACAGTATAAAGAATGTTCAACGGCCAAGTCACAAACCGTAACCATAATAATAAAGAAATCGCAGTAAGAAACTTAGACTTGTACGACTTTATTCTAGATTTCATTACTTTTTAGAAATACAAGCAGTTCCATCGAGACTGCTAGTTTTTTACAGAATGTTTTTGGAGGATTTACCATACGGTAAATAACCGTGACGTTTTGGTAAAAATCAAGATTGCAAAATTCAGTGATCGACTTCAAGCTCTTTTACGGGTTAAATTTTCATGCATACAATGGTACACCTTATTGTTTTCTCATTAGGTTAAATTTTTGGAATACGGCTCTTAAGCTGGCAAGTTCGTTATTTATCAGTCTTTAAAGCGGAGGTCTTTAGGAGCGAATTTTGAAAAGGCTAGACTGGATTTAGCAAATCCAATTTTCACATGCTTTGAAAGACTTAGTGCTTGCAACATTAAAATCTGATATTTTTTTTATTTGACAGCATTTTCATGAAACCCTACAGTATTTGTTCATAAAAGCCTATATATACAAAGGCAAGATAAATATTGTGTACTATCACCTCGGTCGATCTGGAGAGGCTGTATGACTTTCAAACTTTTGACATGAATGAAGTTATATTGGTTAGTCTACCTACCAGTTATGATTTGCCTTAATTGTGTACTAAGAGTAACCAATTGCCCTAAGGATCTACTATAAGATTTAATATACGTTAATGAATATAGGTTTTCTCGCCACCCAATACATTTAGTTGGTGAAGCTTTAACCGTTAACCTGAATACAGTACTACCTATTACGGGAGGTCGGCCATTAAAACGGTGAAGAGCGAGCAAATAATTAGACAATGGTTCTTTGTATTTTTTATTAAGTTCAGATGGACTTTGCTTTTTGGACGGTGATGACTTTACTCCATCCATCGGCGAAGTCGGAAAATCAGCCCGATGCTGTGCGGTAGCGACTTTAACAAGACCATTATTCAAGATTTCTATAACCCTTTTCAATAGTTGTGGAAGGGGCCTTTAGGGAAATTACTGTACAAGCAATAGATTGAGGCTGCAAGATAATCAAGTCGCTTAAAGCTGTATGCAACTATTTTTCATTTCATTTAATTTCAGTTTTTCACCTATATACTGTATACATTTTATTTAAGGTTTAATATTGTATTATTTGAAAATGTTCTTGCGCTTATTAACGACTGTAGGTCTTTGAATACTTCTTACTAAACTGTTTCCTAGGGATGAGCGCTGTCGAATGAGATTCAGGTTAGTTTTAACCTAGTTTAGACGCATACGTATAGTAAAGATTGGTTGCTTGAATTTACATATAATACTCCATTTTGTGAATTTAGATTGTAGTTTCATATGGATTTATAACTCTTATGCTGTTGAATAAATAAATAACATTACATTATTATTATATTATTATTTTTGTCTTTTATTTAAATCTAATACCGATTATTATGCCACCGATGGTCAAGAGGTTAAACGGAAAGTGCACACGCAATAGTAACATAGATAGACAAGATAAGATACGATAAAAAATCATTATTGCACATAAAAAAAACATACAACACAACAAAAAACGAATACAATGTAGACGGCCTTATTGCTAAGGTAGCAATTTTTTTCCAGGCAACCTTTGGGTGAAAGAAATATGATTGAGGTAAGCGGGCTAGTGCAAAAACTTAATCTAAATAAAGTTATAATATAATAGTACATAAACTAAGTACATATTACTACATAAATAATTATAAAATAAACTAATACATAATGTTTAAAAAAAATAAATTACAATTACACAATTACAGTCAATTTTAATGTTTAAAAGGAGACTCTCACGATTAGAAATAAGAAATTGATTGTAAACCAATAAAGAATTTTCAATTTTATTTTTTTAATAATTTAATTAATACAAACTAAAATCATAGCAAATGGTTCTGCCATTGACGTCTGAGACAATTCTAATCGACTGAATGTAATCAGTCGTTAGTACTACTATTCGGCTAGATAGATTTTGCCATCCGACAAAGCAACCCTGAAAAAGATAATGAAAATGTGTTTCTCAAGCCTCATGTGCGTAGTAACGAGCCATTAGTAGATAGTTTTGTTGTTGGTCTGCCGTACACGGACGTTGGTATAAGATGAAGTTCTTGCTTAATTATTCTACCTCGGAATTTGAAAATAAATCGTTTCTAAATATTCGATATTGTCCAGAAAAATGTATAGGAATTGTGAAAAAAGTGAAAAAGCAAGAAATAACACCTTTTACTACATTCAGGAATGTCTCCTCATGTTGCCAATGACTTCTCATGTTGAAAATATCTTTTTAATAATTTGTCTGTCTTTCTGTTTCTCTCTTTTATCTCTCAAATGTTTAGACAAGCAGTCTGATGTGAAATTTAGGCGAGATGCATGTGATAACGGTAGATTATATTCAATTGCAACCATTCCTACTATTCCCGCAGCTTACATAGAGAGCGTCGGTGGCTCAATGGTGTGGACTGTCGCCTTCCTACCGGGAGGGCTGAGGTTCAAATCCCGACACGTACCAATGTGTTTTCGAATTTTCGAAAATATATGTACGTTATCCGACACTCTTACGGTGAAGGCAAACATCGTGAGGAAACCTTCATGCACGCCTGCGAAGAGATTCGAAGGTTGTGTGTGAAATCGTCCAATCCGCACTGGGCCCGCGTGGACGACTAAGGCCTAATCACCCTATGTGGGCAGGTTCGTGCCCCTCGGTGGGGACGTTTAATGAGCTGATGATGATGACATAGAGGCGAGACATAACATTTAGCAAAAATCAGATAAGCAGGGTTTTATCATTCTTTGGCTATCCCCAACCAGGTTTCAGGATTTTCTCGGAGATTATATTAACGCTATACTTTTCTAATTACCTACATATTTTGAATTCATATTGCTTGCAAAACAAAAAAAAATTACATGTCACATTAAATTAAGTACATACATATATGCTTCCTGACCGTACGAAATATTTTTGTTGGATCGTACCGCCACTGATTATGCTACGTTCTCTTCAAAGGCTTGAATTTCGTATGTTTGAAATGGCGATGTCGAACTCGATTGAATTGGTTGTGCGAATTGCAGCTTCGGAACTTTGAATGCATCGCTTTAAAAAAAGAAACGCAAATGTGAGGCTCTGGCTGATGCAGATGCGAAATCTAATAATCGTGAAAAATACTTTTGAGAAACTCATTGGTTTGGTTTATATCGTTAGATATACGAAAATTTAAAAAAACTATTAACAAGAACGTCGGTGGCTTAATGGTGTGGAATTTGCCTTCCGATCTGGAGGGTGCAGGTACAAATCCAACCATCTACCAATGTTTTTTTATATTAATTTAATATTATTTTTTATATTATATTAAAGTTTTCTAAGGCCCTTATGGTGAAGGAAAAGATGAAATTCCCTAAAGATAGTAGGAGAGTCGGGACTAACCGTTAAAGTCCCATCCGCAGCACAGAATCTTCTCTCCTTTCAGATATGTGGTTATTAAGCACGCAACCTTCTCATGGCATTTAAACCTATGACCGCCGGATTATATAGCGAAATTAACTAAAGGTATTTTTGAATTTCTATAATTTAATATCAAGCCAAATAAAGAGTATAAAAACGTGTACAATATTCACTATGAATAATAATTCTAGGATAGTAACAAGAAAATCCAATTTCGCAGGCAAGATTTGCTTTTCCTGAGAATTCTCGGAAGTTAAACTTTGTTTTTATTTTTCTTTCAATACTTATGAAAAATTCGGTATAATCTAAGTTTATGAAAGGCAAGGTTATTTATTTAGTAAAACATCGTGAGGAAACGTGCGAACGCTCGCGAAGAGATTCAAAGGTTGGTCGTGAAGGTGGCCAACCCACATTAGGCCTGCGTGGACGACTAAGGCAAAATTGTCTAAGGTATACACCTTTTACGGGTAAGCTCCTGCCCCTCGGTGGAGACATTTAATGAGCAGAATTATCGGATGATGTCGATAAAAAATATTGTTTTGATTTATTTCTTACTAGCTTTTGCCCGCGGCTTCGCTCGCATTAAATTCGGGATAACACGGTACTTACATTAATCACTATACATAGGATTTCCCCTCCCTCCAACTTTAAAGATTTCGGGGTCAATTTCAGATTTTTTTTAAGCAAACAATATGTTATAGTGAGCTAACCTTAAAAGATAGACATATGCTGTCGCGGACTTTTTTGTAGACCTTTAAAAGGAGAACAATACTCTCATACATGACTTTTGTGAAACTTTAACCGTTTACTCAGCGTACGCAGCGGAAGCGCCAAGTATGAAAAATTACCCCCGATTTTGAAATATTCATTGCTGCTCAGCTTCTATTATTCGTAGCGTGATGATATATAGCCTATAGCCTTCCTCGATAAAGAAACTATCTAACACTGAACGAATTTTTCAAATCGAACCAGTAGTTCCTGAGATTAGCGCGTTCAAACAAACAAACAAACAAACTCTTCAGCTTTATATATAAGTATAGATTAGCTTGCCGTTGTCTCAGTTATTCTTATTGTAATCGAGCCACTTATGGTGGATTTTGTGGAACTACGAAATGTTCATCCATTCTTCCATGAATATCAAGCATTAAATTAAATTTGACGACCTCAAGCATTAAATTAAAGTTGCGGTTGAGACGTCGACTTCAACACCAAGGGTTCCGAATTCGAAGAAGTTCTTTATACCTTTACATTCTTTATTTCTTGTAAATTGTAAATTAATTACCTATTCAATAACGAAATATACAATATAAAAACGATCAATTTTGTAAATAATGTTATTGTACTTATATTCCAAAAGCTCCACGCCCGAGAGCAAGAAACTATTGACGTCTCGAACTGTTTCACTTTTCATTTGGCGTAAGTTAACAAACGTACCAATCCCATAACAATTGAAAACTGGTCTTTCAATTGCAAAGTAAACAAAGGAATTAATACGATACCCGTTTTCGCGATGCAATTCGGTGCACAATGACATTCGAACGGCACGTTTGCGCCCTAGGGACTGTTTGCTGGGACAATTTGATCAAAATATTCCCATTACTGGTTTCGTTTCGATTTTAGATGTTGGTAATGCTATAGTGAATACCTATAATGAAATTCAATACGTAGGTACGTACCTATAATGAAATGTATTTAAGCAATGATATTCTGTATACATAAAGGTAGATAAGCCACCCGTGCCTCAAAAACGAACCGCCAAAGAGAATCCAGTTTGTAGTCTTTTGTTTAGGTAAATGTACGCTCATTCGAAATATGAGTGTGCTGTCGCTGCATTCGGAACACTTTTCTCGATTGTTTTGTGAGCATGTCACGAATCTATACTTTTTACATCATTGTATTTAAGTAGTCATATATTTTATTTAGTTGTTTTTAACTGGTGCTGCAAGCAACTATAAGCTTCGAATGCTTACGATCAGGTGAGTTATAGCTCAACCTTTTTCGTTAAAAAAATTCAAATTTTCCTTTTGGCTAGTTTCTTTTGACTAGACAAAAAATTTGACTGCCTTAAAGCACAAAAGGTTTTGACCTTTTGTGCTTTAAGGTGTCAGTTATACCTTAACTTAGCGATCAAAATGTAAGCATTTTGCTTAAATCATCTCTTCCTTCAATCTGTCACATTCAACAGTTTGACATAGGGAGACCTAGGTATTTTTCAGGACATTCTGTGTCAGATATGCCGGACATTCAGCATTTACCAAAGTACCACTAGCCTTAGATCTCAAACGAGTACTGGTACTTTACTGTGTGGATAATATAAACGAGTATATGAAAATAATACAAATCCGGGATCGTCTCCATTTTATATTCATAGTCTCTATGGGATTTGCAGCGTAGTCACCACTTTATTAATTTGAAAAACATTATTTTCCGATCCGTCTATTTATAATATATTCGGGTGCGGTTGTGCCTTTTTGCCCCATGTTTACCCTTTCAGCACGATGTATGAACATTGTGATTGAACACCTTTGATACGTTCAAAGGTATTGGTTACTTTTTTTTTTTCTTTTTTCCTTGATGTTAATTAAAATTCTTCTTTTTTTTTTAAATGGCATTTTAAAAATGCCTTAGTGCACTTAATGTGAAAAAAACAAGATTAAGTCATATCATTATAT